>CM035792.1:26656999-26924499 GCA_020466265.1 Siphamia tubifer | reverse complement strand
TTTTTCCCCCCATTTCTTCTGAAATTGAAATGTGAATAATTTCAGGGAGGTTGTGTTCAGGATCAGTGAAATAGAGCAAGGAAGAAGCACAAACAGTTAAATGAATGTGTTCAGGAACAGGACTTGGTCCAGTAGTCACAGCAGAGACATGTCCTAGACATTCTACACAATGAAAATGCCAACAAATACAGGATGACCCCCCCCCCACACAAAAAAATAATCAAATGAAAATAATAATAAATTCATACATAAATAACGTATGCACACAGAATTGTAAAGTAGGTGTTTGTTAAACTGTTACAAACTTTTTACCAATTTACAAACATACTGGAGAAATTGTGGAAACATTGGAGACTATTTACATGTCTTTTGGAACTGTCCATCAATACAACAATTCTGGAAGAGAATCAAGGAAGAAACAGATAAAATCTTGCAGTGAAATGTCCATTAGACCCACTAACCTTCCTATTGGGTGTTATACATTTGAGGTGTTTAGCTCAGACCAAAGACACATGCTATAGATACTTTTACTAATCGCTAAGAACATGATAACCATCAAGTGTAAGAATACAAAACCGCCGACCATAACTCAGTGGATACAGAGACTGAAAAAGTTTTACATTATGGACTGAATGATTGTAAGTCTACAACTAAAGATGGAGCTGTGTTACTCAATATTTGGGTGACTGATAAAGGAATGGGAGCTATTGCAAGAATGTTAGGTCGGTCTATGACTGATATTATATTGATGTAACTTTCTTTAGTGAAAACAAATATAATTTTATTTTATTGTATTTTATGATTCATTTACATATACATATATATTGCTGTTGAATCTCATTTAATTATTTGCACTTACATTTTAAGGTCCTATGTCAGAGAATGTTTGCTCTGTTTTTGTAAAAAAAAAAAAAATAAAATATATATATATATATATATATATATATATATATATATATATATATATATATATATATATATATATATATATATATATATTTTATTTTTTTTTTTTTTTACAAACATTTGAATGTTTTCTCACTGTCTTTTCTCAAACTGTTGTCTATTCTATTCCAGACACTTCTGACCAAGCAAATATATCCCAAAACAATTCCCTTGGTATTTGCGTCCAAATAGCATTAGCAATAGCATTTTAGAATGAATTACCTTTCTTCAAATTTTCATCTGCCTTCCATCATTAATCTGCAGAGAAAAACAAGCAATTGAGCTATCAGTTGCTAAAGTGTGTATACATTTTTTTTCCGGGGGGGGGGGGGGGGTATCCTGTAGAGGTAAGGATATAGGAGGAGTTGTGGTGAAGAAAAGGACAGGGAGCACAATAGGCAAGGGAGAAGACAGAGACTGGAATGAACAAACCAACAACCTATGTCCTCTTGTCAATGACCCAGACGTCTCTAATTGCAGCCTCTGTGTGTTTAGTGTTAAATTCTGCTGCCTCACAGCAGGGCCTGAAAGACAAAGGGTCACAAAGTTCTGAGGAAAAGCCAAACAAACCGAAAAGAGTTGGTACTAAAGAGAGAATCAAGTAGCCGATAAAAGAACTGGAAAAGCAGGGAGGTGAGTGTGTGGAAAAGGGTGAAGGTATAAAAACAAAACCAAACATAAAACCTAAAAGCAAAGTGAGTCAGAAGATGAATGATCTTACAACTGCTATGGCTCATCCATAAAAGGCAAACTATGTCTTAGGTGCATAAATACAGTGAGGGGAAATTTTGCTGTATATTACGAGCAGCAGTGTTGGGATTGTTTTAAACATAACTTCCTTTCTATGTCTCTCTCAATCTATTTTCACAGTTAAGTTTGCTATTATATTTGCTATTCAAGAAATGTACACAGGCCTGATTCTTGTGCAGGATTCCATATCCATCATTCTCTGTTCCCTCTAAAGAGAGATGAAGATTTCAATTTGAAAGCAAGATTGAAGATAACACAAGTTTAGGCAGAATCGTGTTTAATTAATTAAAGATTATAATCATGATGATGACAAAAAAATGCCTATAATAATGGTGATGCAAGTAAAATAAAAAAAAAACCTATAGTGCTCTTTTTCATATTTTCACATGATGACAAAAGATGTAGGATGTGCCTTTTAACATTTGTGGAAAATGTATCTGACTGAACAATGTTTTCATATGACATTCACTATTTCCATTTTGATGATTGGTACCACTGTTTCATCATTCAGGTTGTGTAATATAGGTACCATAAATATTTGCTATTTACAATACCTACTGATATTCTGAATATGGATATAATGATACTGATGATATTTGGTCTTTTTACATCATAATCAGTGTCTGTTATTTTAATGACATTAATTAAAATGTGCTGTTTGGCTCTCTCTCTGTATATTCACCACTCTGTCCTGCCCATAACACTGATTGGTTACACATCCCATAGCCTATCAACACTGAAATGAGAACATTTATTTATACACTGGTGCTTATTATTCACATTCCCTTCAGTTTATTTATGAAATCTCAAAAATAATAATGGCGCAATGCTATATTATTCCTTTATTTGCTTAAAGGCTTTCAACAAACTTTTGTCTTGGACTTCCTCTAATACTTGAACCTCAGACTTGTGCAAATATTTGAGAATATAAAAACCTCACTGAAAAATTAGAATGTCAGGATCATGCTATGGGACTAGATTAACATCTTAATCTTTAAATATATTTATAAAGAAACTAGGGTTGTCAAAATTAACACATTAATGCAGATGAATCTATCATCATGATCAATCCGATGAAACATTTTAACACAATATATATTTTTGCATATGTTTTGGATATTTTATCAAAATGTTTTTTGGTGTTTTTCTATATTTTAGAAGAGTTATATGAATATATTTTTGGCTTTTTCATCACTTTGTTTTTGTTTGTGATTTTTTTTTGGTGACTTTTAGTGGATTTGAACATGTTTTGCAAATATTTTTTCTCCACATTTTTTGTTTCTTTGTGTGTTTGTGTGCATTTTGTGTGAAATTTGAGTAAAAAACTACACCACTGTAAAGTTTTTGCTATTTAGGAGAATTTGAAAGAAGTTAAACTTCAGGTAATAACTTAACACAGTTGATCTTACACTCCTCTGTTTATTGAGCGAGTTTATGAAACACCAATCATTAGTCTTTATAATTGGCAGTCACAGGTACTTTCTTCTATTTTAAGTAGCAAAGTTTCATTTGATATATTGCATCATATTGCATCAGACTTAGCCTAAGTCTAAACCTCCCTGTAGAATATTGCAACCTGCATTTTGTTCTGTTTATGTTTTGTTCTAAAGAAAGCCGTAAAGACAACAATTACACCATCTGGAGAAAATCACCCATGAGATAGATCAATACATGACACATGCTGTATATCTTGTGCTCGACAGTTTCACGCACCGCACTTGCAATTATGAGTGCACCCAAGAGCTGGTTGAGCCACCTGGAGGGCTTGTCAGGGTGTTGTCATATCAATCTCTCCATCCATCTCAAAGCAGTATGCCCCGAGTTTGAAGAATTGGTAAACACTCGACAAACCTTACTTTCTGATAGCCCCCCAATAGCTCCATCCTCTGCTACTCCATCAGTTCCAGACTGCTCCAGAAATGAGATATTGGCTTTTTTCCAATGATGAGAAGTCATAAAAAAAAGTCTTACTTGCACAGGTTTTTTTTTACAGGCTGTCAATTCAGAGGAAAGAGAAATAGAACACATTATTTTAGATGATATTCTTATGTTGTAATAAAGGCTGTGTCTTCTTTGACAAATGACAATGACTCTAAGATTGTGACAGCTTTATTTGTTACAATTGTCCCTTGGATTGTCCTGCTGAGGTCTTCTCCAGAGGGCTTTCTTCTAATGACATACTCTGATGAGAAGGACCAAACTTGAGCTGGCTTAAGGGAGTGATTGATGAAATGATAGGGTGTGTGTGTGTGTGTGTGTGTGTGTGTGTGTGTGTGTGTAAAAATGACGAGTGACACATATGTCTGGGACTATGCATCTGCAAGAGTAAGAGACACAAAGAGACTGTTGCAGTTCATCCCAAACATCCATTAATCCATCTGTGAATCACACGCCTTTGTTTGTATGTGAGCAAGTTAGCATTCATTGTTTAAATGTGAGCGCTAATCACAGTCTGCTGTGTGAGTGTGCATATGTGAGTATTTGCACTTCAGTGAGTGTAGAATATGTGTGGAGTCTTCTGAGTGCGAGGGCGTTTAAGTCCACCTACGTGTATACTCAAGCTTCTAAAAATATATGTTAGTGTACGCTTGTATGTCTACAGTATATAAGCAAGAAAAGCATATTTTCTTATGTGCATGCTGCTCAGTGTGTCTCCTGAGGGACTGTCCAGGCCGTAGGTTGGAGGCATGTTGGAGATGGAGTTTAATCACTTCTCCAAGTCCCTGGAATCCCTGTCTTTTTTGAGACAGGAGGTCACTGCTCTGCTAGAAGAGACAGAAGGAGTGAAAAACAGATGGAGGAAGTGAGATGGATGGAGAGAGAGAGAGAGAGAGAGAGAGAGAGAGAGAGAGAGAGAGAGAGAGAGAGAGAGAGAGAGAGAGAGAGAGAGAGAGAGAGAGAGAGAGAGAGAGAGAGAGAGAGTGGATAGAGAGCTGAAGAAAGAGGAGAGAAGGCAGGAGGGCTGGAAACATTTTCTTGCCCCAGGCCTGTGGGACAAATTACACCACAGAGGGGATGTCAGTTATACTGTTGGTCTAAGACACACACACACACATGGACATGCACACAACTAAGTGCTTTCTACTCACACAGGCCAAAGTCCATTGTCAGCAAACATACTTGTCTTTTAAAGATGTTGCACTTTGTTTGATAGACAAATAGTTAAGGAAAGTCTAAGTCATGTCTGCTGCAGCATGTGACTAAACATACAGACATTTTCATCAACATACAATGAACAGACACAGACCTGCACATGTACATCAGTGGTGTGTGTCACTGACTAACACCTAAAAGGTTAAAACTCATATCAAAAGTCTGAGGGAAGATGCTGAAGGAAATCAGATAGTAGAATTTACGGTGTTCGCCCCAAAAGTACATGTCCTTCTGACTGACTTTGTTGCTATGGAGATATGAAGTCCAGTCTGGGCCCTGGCTGCTATTTATGTGTGTGCTGCACAGCATTTCCTGGACTTGCCTGAAAATAAATCCTCCCCTTCCCGGGACACTGCTTTGGCATTTTTGCCTTTCTGGATTGTTTAGAGTGGTGATGAGTGATGAGTGAGAACATGGCTGCAGCACACAGAAAAAAATGATGTGACAATAGTGATAAAGCATATTTTACAACATGATCGCTAAAGGGTAGTTCAAGGTGAACCAATGAGTGAACTGTGTTGTGAAATTTTAAAGGTTCTTTTGTTTTTCCTCAAAATACAGAGCAAGGAATATAACTGATGATGATGGTTGTGAATTTGATAATTCTAGATGTCACACCTTCTCCCTGTGGAAGAATTTAAGTATTTATTTTTTTTTATTATCCAGTGATGTTCTACTATAGTGTTTCCCAACCACATAAGTGTGCCATGAGAAATTATTATTAGGTTGATTGTTCCTTGTCCTGATGTGTTTCACCTGTGTCTTGTTGTTTCCTCGCCCTCATGTGTGTATTATTATTAGTTCCAGATATTGTGTATTATTCCAGATATTGTGTATTATAATAAGTTCCAGATAATCAAGCCGGTAATAACCTTGTCAAGAAGAGAGTCGATTTTTGTCATTTGTCAAGTCTTGCCTTTAGCTCTTTCCCTTTTTCAAGTAACAGTTTTTCCCCTTTAGTAGTTATTTTTATTTCAGACTTTTGCTTATTGTTACTTTATCAATAAATAAAGTTCTTCAAGTCATGCATTTGGGTTTAAACCCTAGTTCAGTTGTAACATACTCGAAGTGAGTGGTGTGATATAGATGTATAACCGCACTTGCCAATGATCCATTCTATGACAACAGCATCCTTTTGCAAAGTAAAAATGAATGTGAACCAACTCTGATGTGGTACATTCTGTTGATAAAGCCCCTTCAGTAGTTATGTTATATGGATCTCAATCCGTAAGCCAGGGTTGTGTCTGAGGGGTCACTGATGCACCCCTCTGATCTTTCTTGTTCCAAATGACCTGTGTCTTTCTTCAATTTCTGCAAGAATACCATCAATGTGTTCAACTAAACATGTCCAGGTTTCCCACTGAGTAAGTAAATTAAGACTAGATTTGCATTACATTTCAGTAAATACACTTTTTATTACTTTTTTTTTTTTTTAGTGGTGTGCCTTGTGATTTTTGTACTGTAAAATAGTGTGCTCAAAAAGATTGGGAAACAGTGTATACTATGTGTATCCTGTAAGAACTGGACAATCTCAAAGCTACATTGTACTAAAAACAAAGACGTTAAACCTTGTCACCTGTGGTCTGGTGGATGACCGTGTACGGAAAATTTCAGTGACAATTTAACTGAGTTCTTTGACCGCTTGCATGCTAAACAATAAAACAAAATCTTTGTGTGACAACCTGAAACAATGCAGAAGGTCCCCAGTGAGACTATTGAGGGAACAATCTGGAGTAAGTGACTGAGGTCTGATAAACATCTGCACATATGTTAGAGCTGAGTGTTTATAGTACTGAACTGTAGGACAGCTTTCAGGATGTGTCTTGTGTGTGTGCATGACTGAGCACGCACGTACACATTCCAATAGTTCTCTAAGTTTTAAGACCGTCTTTAGCAGAAGCAATTCTAATACACATAAGTGAACCAGTAGCTTTATGTAATTCGTTTACAGTAATGTGAATTAGTCTTTTTTAAGTACCTACTCCTAAAGCCCAGCTCCTTATTGCATGTAAGCATTACTGCACCCTGATAGATTTGTGTTTCTTTTGTGCTGGTGGGAGGAGCACTTTAAAGTTGGGATGAGTTTATGAAGCCAATACAGAGCCATATTAGTAGCAAATACGTCTGGAGAGTTGTGTGTCTGTATCTCAATTTATGTGTGTGAAGTTGAATTGTGTGAATCTGTGAATGAACAAGAATCTGGAAATGTGTAAAAGAACTTGTGTATAATGAGTTTTGCAAATGTGTAAAAAAAAATATCCACAAATCTGGATTCAAATTTACAAATGTGTACACTAATCTGCATATATGTGTGTTCAGATCTGCAAAAGTGTGACCCAATCTATACATATGTAGATCAATCAAATGTGTAAATGAATATAAATGTGAAAACCAATCTGCAAATGTGTAAATACAATCTGTAAATGTGTAGACTGATCTGTAAATACATACAGACACATGAATGTCTGAAGTATTTTTGCTTCAAGACCCACAAATACAGACAAATCGTTGGTTACAAGTCAAGCTACTTCTCAATGGGCTCTCTTTACACATGTACATATTGGCACAGTTCTGCTGTCTAACATAATCTACAATAATATAAAAATGTGTTTTATCTGGAAAATGTTTTCACTTTTATCTCAGTATTTATTTTTTTAAATACATCCAAAGTCTAGTTAGATTTTTTAGACCCATGTCCTGTTTCATAGAATTTGAAATGGATGTGTAAAATGATAAAGCACTGAAGAGTTTCTATGTGTTTTATAATATTCAAATTTGGTGAGTGTACATTTAGTACAAGTTGGGGAACAAATATTTGCTTTGTTTGTGTGTATGTACATATAATTATTTGGTGCACTGAACAATGCTGAGGCCATGTGTTTGGTTTTTCTCCAATGCCTGCCATCAACTTCAGACTACCAGTGGGAACAAACACTGAATATTTACTCATTTAATTTCACCCAGCTGCATGCATCATAAACTCAAAAATACAACGAACAGCAGTGATGAAGAAGGCAGTTTAGAGCTTAGTCTGTTTAATTCAAGGATCAAAAATATGACAATATACAGTACAAGATTTAGCTTTAGTCAGCATTTCCTGCGTACAAGTTAAAAATACAGTATCTGGGGGAATTCTGTCTTCCTGGTGGTGTAAATCATAAAACATTATTGGGTAAAGTCTTTTAAGCCTGGGTTTGTACACACAAAAAAAACGTAGCTGCTCGTTTATTCTTTGACACACAAATGAATAAAGACGCAAGTTTTAATCAAGCCTCTTCTTTCAATGAAAACTTGAGTCTTTAACAATATTTGTTGCCTTTTACATCTTATTCAAAAGTCTATTGATTAAAAAAAATCTGTGCCAAAAAGTGAGCTGGGGCCTACTACACTCGTGTCGATTTGAGCCTCTAAACCTTCTGCCAGAATTTAAATATAGGTAGATTTATTATACACAATTACATATCTCACACATCTCCTTTTAATTTTTAATGAGTTTAACATAATAATTTCTCTACACCCCCCCTGCTAAACAAAATGATGTAATGATGCTATAAGTGGAGTAGGCCCCTGCTGATACTGCCCTGTGGAATTAATGACATTTGATATGATCCACAAATCAACAGGATAATAACCTTAGAGTGTTTTAGCTTGAGAAAATATTATTGATGATGTTAGAAGTAGCCCTGGAGAAATTGATGTAATCTGCTCCCTTTTATAAAGTTGTTTTAAAAAGATTAACATGGTACAATAAGTGAACTGCTGTCATGGCGAAATTAGATGTTATTCAACAAAGCACTGAGACACAAACATAGCAATGTATCATGTTAGAAACTGCATTTGGTTCATATTAAAGCGTTCTAACTAGTAGTCTGAGCATAAGCTGAGAGAACGTTACTTGAGATGTAAGCTGTGCTCAAGTTTGGTGTTTGTAATTAATGTAAAACGTTGATCTCTGTTGTTTTCCATATCTTTACTCAGTTATATATTCCATATCTTAGGGGCATAACCCTGAACAGTTAGACAATAATGTGCTGGTTTTTTTTGTTAGAACAGTTCAACTTCTACCTTCTTATTGACTTTTCTGGTGCAGACAGAAATTAAGAAGACTTTAAAATTATCCCACACAGCTTATCCAAGTTTGCTTTTTCAAAAGGGCGAATCATTGCAAATCGGTTCTGAAAGTGTGTTATCAAAGCCAACTGATTTATCAGTCCGCATTGAAACAACTTGGAACTGAGGAAGCCTCACCATCATTTGTCTCCTCAGTTGACTTTATTTGCAAATGGAAAGATGCTGTCTGAAGTAATTGTATTGGTCCATTTCTTACTAATTTCTGTTGAGTTTTTAAAATGACTTTTTAATGAGTACACAACTTCCTGCTATACAGTACTTTCAGTCCGTCCAACTCATAATAACAAACTGTATGAAAGTGTATTAATTAGACTGCCTGGTGCACTGGTGTATGGCTGTACAGAATCTTGACAGGCATCACTATGCTTGACCAGATGAAGCAAAAACATACAGTAAAAGCAAAGTCAGCCTTTCTGGTGGGAATAGCATGGACAGTCTCTTCTGTATATTTTTTTGTAATCTTGCCTGTTTGCGTCTCTTTTCCAACCTTTCTGGCCAGATTTGTGTCATCCTTTCTCTGAGTTTCCTACTCTGGCAAAGAACTCCTAAGTCTTGACAGCAGACGTAGGGACCTATATCATTGTGTCTGTGGTCCCTCTTCATATTCCACATGTTGTCCTCCTTCGCTTTACCTCAGGCCTCGCCTGCATGCTTCTACTTTTGTCTCCTCTCTCACTTCCTGTAGATGTTGCCTTTAATTAAAATTCAGCTGTCAACACAGACCTCCCCAGATGGGTTTACCTTACCTCCAGCCCTTTGACCTCATGCTTACGTGCAGATGCAACTTTCTCCTTCTCACACTCCAACTTAATTGGTCATTGCATATACAATAGATATTTTTTGTTGCCTCAATGACTCCGTGTCTAGTTTATATATTGCATCATTTCCCTCCACTTTCTTCTCTTGTCTGTCTCATAAACATCCTTCCTTTTCTCTTCTTCTTCATCCACTATCAGCATCTTAAAATACCTAATCTGTCTCTTGTTTTTGCTCCCGTCACCTCCTAATGTCATCCTCTTTCTCACTCTCATCTTGCTCCCCCTTTTTGTTCTCTGTCTTTGGACCAAGTCGTGTTAGTGTCTCATGGTGTTCTTGCCAAACTTGTCGCTAAGTTGCTGAATGAGCAGAGCCAGCTCACCAGCCGCCTGGGACTTCTCTTCCAGGAGCTCATAACGGAGACTGGAAATGTCTTGCTTGATCTCCTTAAGTTCACCTACAGCAGAGTTACACACAAATAAGAGTTACAAAAGAACAGATGACTAAATGCACAATAATCAGAACATATGAGCACAGATGCAGGTATGAGCTGATCCACTAGAGCATTAAACTGTGCTGTACTGCATAATATACAACCGTACAGTGAGAAGACCAAATCTATGCAGTGATGAACATTATTTATGGAAAATCACGACCATCCTTATCTCTTCTATACAAACGTACACCCCCCAATACTTAGATTCTGTCATTGTCATCCTCACATACTGGGCTTATCCAGAGTATAAACTGAAACTAGAGGATTTTTTTTACCTTCATTAACTTCATCGCTCTCTCTGTCCACTTGGGCCTTTAAGACATAACGTTTAATCAGACGCTTCATGATTTTCTAAAAGGAGAAAGAAGAAAAGAAGACAAGGATGAACTATACAAGAAGTGCCACAGTAGTATTTGTATTATTATTATGTTTTTTTTTTTGTTCTCCAAAAGATTATTTAAATCACATAGACTTTTCAATTAATTATCACTATTAGAGTGGCAGGAATATGAAGTCATGGTCAATACCATCCCTGGCTGAACATGTTTAGTATCCAGCATGTAGTAGGTGCAACAATGTTAAAACAACAACAACAACTACTACAAAAAAACCCGGCAAATAATGATGTTAAAGAATGAAATAATAAACAGTAGAGGAAAGTAATGCAGAAGGGATTGGTCAGAGATCAAAGGCTGTATTATTCAAAAGAATCCCATTCATTATCACCTTCACCAAGGAGGGCGGAGGTTATGTTTTCATCGGGCCTGTCTGTTTGTTTGTTTGTTGATCTGTTAGCAAGATACCTCAAAATGTTATTGAAGGATTTTGATGAAATTTTCAGGAAATGTTGATACTGGCACAAGGAACAAATGATTAAATATTGGTGGTGATCCAGATCAGTATCTGCATCCAGGAATATTTTGAAGGATTCTTTATCATTGTGAGGTAGGACCAGTGTCACGTCCCTCACCGGTGATCCCACTGGATGGCCCCTCCCTCTCTATTCATCCTGACATCAGATTCACCTGTTGCACGCTGCACGCATCACAATCAACACACAACTTCACCTCTCCGTAACCCACACTTTCATCCTGTATACAACAGACCCTCCAGGTTTGTGTTTTTTTTTCCTCATGGTTATTGTTGCTCTTGTTTTAATAAATATGGACTGATCTGCCTTGGCACAGGTCTGCGCTCTCAGACTGCTTTTCTACTTGTTTTTATTATTATGATGAAAACAAAAAAAAAGAGTCAAACTCAATCTTGAAACATCCACTGTTTCATGGAAACCTACAATTAACCTAGTTAGGACAGGGTTTGTAAGGGGGTTTTGTTAGAGAGGCCATCTAAAGTTTGACCAACAAACAAACAAACAAACAAAAACGGTTAAACATCACCCTAACCTGAAACTAGGCTTAGGTTTAAATTGAACCTCTTCTACTCTCTGTAGTTAACAGGTGACTGAAAAACAATGTCACTATTTTGATGATGATGATAATAATAATAATAATAATAATAATAATAATAATAATAATAATAATAATAATAATAATAATAATAATAATAATAATAATAATAATAATAATAATAATAATAATAATAATAATAATAATAATAATAATAATAATAATAATAATGGATTAAATTTTTACTGTGCTTTTCAAGGCACCCAATATTGATTATTATTTTCTTTTAGTCTTGTATTCAAAGTCTGGTGATGGTAAACTACATTTGTAGTTGGGGTAGGGTGACAGAAGTGTAGCTGCCAACACACACCTAACAGACCCTCCTGAGGGCCACTGGGCAAAGTGGGTAAAGTGTCTTGCCCAAGGACAGAATGACACCTGACAATCCAATCCAATCCAATCCAATCCAATTCAATCCAATCTTATTTATAAAGCACGTTAAAACAACCACATTGGACCAAAGTACCAGTAAATAAAACCCAAGTAAAAGAAACTAGAGACCAGGTCAGAGTGGGATTCCTTTGGTTACCAATACCCTTTGGTTATTGGACACCCCCTGCTCTACCTCCTTAGCCACAGCCTTCCCAATTAAGCACTAACCCAAACCTTCAAATGGCTCATTGATGTCTTGATGGATGTAACTAGAAACCAAACATTTTTCCATAGATGCACAGGCCGTATACAAAGAAAACCATAGAATGTGCTACTCAGATGGTATTGATCAGTGGCCAACAGGGACGTCCTGCAGCTCTACAGCTCAAGCAGTTAATCCCTGGTTGTAGGCACAGCATCAGTCGATATCTGTCACCACATACAGATGTCTAATCAAGAGGCACGGGTACCTTCTCAGTCGTTGGTGTATCCATGCTCATGTGTGTCAATATGCAGCGTGACTACACAATCTAAGAGGGTTAAAACAATGGTGTAGAGGAGTAGTGAAAGAACTTGGATTTCCCACAGGACAAAGGTGAAGAGCAACTAAGGAGAAAATCTTTCCTGATCCTCAGTTTAATACTTCGCAGTCATTTATCAAGTGCTCGTGTTTGATCTTCTTCAGTTTATTAACCTTGTTCTTTTGCTCTTGTTCCATTTTTGTTTCTCCTTTCATTTACCACTTAACCCTAGAGTAACCTTCCTTTCATTTTGTCATCTCTTCCTACATTATTTTTCCTAAAGCATGTCTTACAGTCTCTTAACCTCTGCCCTTTACACCTCCCCCTTTCCTCTCACTATATCTCTTCCTGTCTTCTTTTATCACCTTCCAACCATCCACATTCTCAACCTCTATTATTCTCCACTTTTGTTTTGTATTCCTCAGCCTCTATGCTGTATTTCTCCTTGTCTGTCATGTTACTCTTTCTTGTTCTATTCACTTTATCTTTATGGAGAGTCTCTTCTGCTGTTTTTCATTTCCATTCCAGTCATATTACATTCTCTAATTCAACTTCTCACTTCACCTGGTATCTGGTGGGGTGTTTTCTGGATTTCCTGGGCATGAACTCTTCTCCTGGTCGTGGATAAGACCTGAAATGTTCATCCTGTTGAAAGATACAGAGATACAACACAGCAGTGTTACCATCACATTTCAGGGTTGAGTGATCTTCTAAAATGAGAGCATTGGAAAATGTATGAAAATATCTAAGATTCTGCTGAGACTAGACAACAATGAAAGTTAAGTTATGTGGCCTCTGAATATGTTGCATGCTTATTTTAAACTATGCACCTATGCTTAAAAGAAGGTAAGGAGAATGAAGAACTTCTATGAGTTTTCTTCTAGATGCCTTCTATGTGCATGATTTTCACAACCTTGTTTTATAGCTTGTGTGTAATTCAATCCAAGCAGTTGTTTCTTTGAATGAACAGAATATGAAATAGATAAAATTCAATTAATGACATGGAAGTTATGTGAAAAAGGTTTTCGAAAATATCTTAAATTTTGAAGCAGTTATTGGGAATCAATACAAATAGTATGTTCTAAAATAAAATATATAATGCAAAATAGGACACATTTAAATCCATTACACTTATATACTAATTAAAATGCAACAATTAAAGGGTACTTATTTTATTTTCCACTCAGGTCATATGCTCTGACATGCATGGGATCATGAAGCTCAACCACAATAAAATATATATTTTTTATTTGACATGAAAATGAGGAACAGGTTTATTAGAATAACATTATTTATTATGATCTACAGCCGTAGTGACCTGTTTTGTTGACCTCTGCTGTCTCTATTCAACAAGAGCAAGACATGTTCATTTGTATGGTTTACAAGTAGATATGTACTGCAATATCATATTAGACATATTCAATAAAGGTCTAGTGAACACACTGTTGTATGTAAAGAAACCAATAGAGACATGGTGCAGATCCTTACATGTCCTAAATCCTCTGCACACTAGTTCAGGTTTCCTTAAAATATTCAGATTCAGTCTTTAAAATGGTACTATGTAAACCACTAACTTTATCTCTTTGAAGATATATAGCTTTGAAATTGATATGATTAGCTTTAATTTAGTGTCTCCTTTTTTTCAAACAGTGGAAATCCCACATGGATCAAAAGAGTGAGAGGAAAAATTACTGACTCAAGAAGGCTGTGCTGTCTCACTTGACATTCTCGCTGCCGTGCTGTGGTTCAATGTGAGCTTATGTATCGATTGTTTGCTGAACTTTCTTGCTGCAGTTAGTCTGACAGGTCTGCAGAGAACTTCATGGGCTTACAGAGGCAGCAGGGTGTAGCCCGTCATGTCCCTATCCACAACCTGGCAGGGCATCTGAAGAAATGCAGGCAGATCCAATGGCCTGACTAATAGCTTAACCGAGGTGCTGAGGTGAGCCATTGGATTCGAGGAATCAGAGAGAGGAAATGCCTGTAGACAACCCTGGTGCTGAGATTGATTCTCTGTTAAATGCTATGCTATTTTCTTCACGCAAGACTTTCTTTTCATTACCATGATTTTATTTAGATGGACACTCCTTGAAGAAGAGAAGGTGTGAAAATTAACAGCGTTGAATTGCATTCCAAGTCTGCAGTGGGAATATCATTACATTGGATTTGCAGTAACCACCACGCTATCTCCATAAACCTGGTCCAAACCTACACCTACATACTTTACCACAGACTGTTTTTCTGCAGTGAATATGTCACTTTATTAACACAATAGAGTTGAAAAACCAAACATTACAATGACTCAAAACAGGAATATCCAGGTGATCCAGTTTCTGTATTCACTATGTGCACTGAAGATTTTATTAAAAATAACAGCAAAATAGACAGAATGTAACCCTCCCCCCAAAACAAAACTAACAAAAACAAACAAAACAAACAAACGAAAATTATGCGGAATTCTTTGAGTTCTTGGATTCCATTCCTTAACTAGAATGGAATCCAAGAACTCCAGACACTGACCTTGGCCTGTGAGTTCAGCATGCCCAGCTCCAGCTCATTGTTATGGCCATGGCCATTGGCCTTACAAAGGTGTATGAGGCAAGATTTGATGCGAAGAACTAGGTAATAAAAAGACTTTGGGCTGGGAACCAGGTTGAAGGGTGCAGGCAGTGTTCGACCCTCATCAAAGTAAGATAACCACAGCTTTGCTCGTGCAAACTTCCACTCCACATCAGCATCCTCCTGTAGACACAACAGAACATGGGCATATTTAAAATGAGTGGAAACTGACAAGTATGAAAAAGCCCATCAGTAAACTTTGGGAATGCACTGAACTGTGGATAAAGAGGGTTTGCTGCTATTTGCAAGGTTGGCGGTTTGATACCCATCTAGTCATTGGACAAGGTGCTGAATCCAAGATGGCAGTCAATGGTTAATTAAACACACTGCATGCTTGCTTTCTACCATCAGTGTTTCCATAAAGGTTTCCATAAATGTAGTATGTTATTAGTTCCAGACACTACATCCAGCTTTGGGAGCAAAACTCTGAAATTGTGCTGCATTATAAATAATTTCCACAATTATATTTATATATGGAAGACATTTAAAAATGCATAGGTGAAGAGAACTGAAGAAAATATTTGTTTCATGTCCAAAATAAGCATCTAGACTTAGTTTTTACTGCATACCCACTATGCTTAGATGTAGGGTGTTTAAAAGGGGTCTAATCTCAGTTGGATTTTTCTTAAAAGTCATACCCAAAAACCTGCCAGTATTCTAGTGTTCGAGTGTTGCCAGGCACATCAAACCCCATCCCTCCCACATACTGCAGTTTATTTTGGCATGGATCCATGCATGTGGTGATGTCAGTATACCAATGATATTTATATTTATGCTACGTTTGAATTAAATTTAAACAAAATTGATGTTTGTATAGACGTATGAAATCCCACCCATTATAAGTAAGTGGGAGAAAAAAAGAAGTAAAAATTGTGTTAAAAACTTTTAGTTTTATTTACTTTTCCCAAAATGTGTTGAGATCTGACAATTTATATTTATGTAACTCAGGTTTAGAATATACTGTACAGTGGTACCTCTACTTATGAAACACCCCGCTAATGAATAATCCAAGTTATGAAAAAGCTTTAACTCAATTTTTTGTCTTTGAATACGATAGAAAATTCTATTTACGAAAGTAAACTGAAACCCCGAAGACATAAATACTACGTACATTACTGTACGTACTGTACGTAACTACCTAATGTGTATAAATACGTCATGTACATACTGTACAGTACGTAGCATCCCATTGGCTATGAAGGAGAGGGTCATGATGCTTTTCATGAGCCTTTGACCCTCATTCATCACAGAGTTCTAACCATACACACGTAAAGCAGTAAATTAGAGAGCCACTGCTGCCCTGCTAGTCTCCCCGAGCCGAAACCAAAACCCCACCACCGCATGCACCTGCCACGAGCCCAAAGAAAGTGACTCACAGCCTCCAACAGAAATGAAACAGGAGATGACAAAAAAATGTCCACGAGCCATGCCATCACCCATGCCCCGTGCACCCCAGGAATACTACGAAAAGCCAGCAAAGGCAATCGTCCTGGAATCTACACCCCACCAAACGACCATCAACAAAACACCGCTGAAGGCGAAAGTGAGAATTAAAATAACCACAATGGTATGTAAATGACCCGCATGTCTGGTTCATTTTAATGGTTTAATGGTTAATGTTTAGTCAGTGAAGATACATTTAATGACTTTTACTTTTAACACATATTTCATACAAAATTGGTAAATGTTTATAATTTTTAAAGGGTTTGAGGGGTGGTATTGGGGGCCTTAGAATGAATCAGGCCTTTTACATGTACAATGTGACTCTATTCACGAAAACTTCACGGTACGAAACCACTTCTGGAACAAATGAACAAATGTACCACTGTATTCCAGTATCTGATAACGATGCAAAAGTGATCAAAAATGGCAACATTATACCTATTGTCTGATTAGCAGTTAACTGTTTCATACCTCTATCTCCTGATATGAGCTGTTGATCATTGCAATGAGCATGTTGAGAAGGACCACCACCATGGTGACGTTGTAGACCCCATACAGCACATAGCCAATATTCTCTATGAACTTGTGGTCGTACTTCAGCACCACCGAGATTACTTCAGACAGTCCGAAGATTGACCAAAACAAAGTCTTAAAGCTCTCCTCCACCCTGCAAATAAAAAGTGGGTAAGATATCAGTAAGAAAAAACGGCAAGAAAGCTCACACTATTAGCAGTTAATTTCCCCTTCATTTATGCACATTTACACACACACACAGAAACACAAAATGCATTTCAACATGGTGGGGTTTATGAGGTAGCACTGATGAAATACCTGATGAGTCATGTCCAATTTGTAGACATTATCCCATTTCTCTGCACCCTGTGTTACACACACACATGCTTATAGAACATACTGTACTTTGACTTCTGTGACATTTAGAAAGTGGAAGTGATTCAATGCAGTGAAATGGCTAGGTTCATCCAAGTGAGTACAGTACATTAAGTCTCTAACCTAGACCTATGTCAGTCAGCTATGTTGGCTAAAAATAGATACTGGGATGTAACAGCAGTAAATGGGAAAAAAAAGGTTCGGTATTACTTGGTAAGTAGAGTCTTCCTCAACCACTTGGTGTGAATTTCCTATCATGTTCACCAGACTGCCTTTACTGCATGGTTCAAATGCATACACTTCTAAAGCTACAGTTGTTTTTTTTTTTCTCCCAACCTGACATTTAGATATGATAAATCGAGCACATTTCAAGATGTAGTGTGGTATTTGCTATGGTTCAGAGTCAAATCGTTATCCAGAAGGATTCCTCTAACATCAACCTCGTATGTATTTGAGAGGCAAGAAAGAGGAGAGGTGCTCAAACTGATATTCAGGTACAGTACATGTCTGTCTTTAAATATTCGATGAGTTGCAAGTATGGGCTTGAGATGACTGAGGGGATTTGGCCATGGAGAAAGAAGCTGCCAGGTTGGATAACTGAAAGGAGCTTGAGGGGAAACAAGGCTTTGAGAGAAGATCCGTTATCTCTGGGTCTGGAGCTGTAGGCATCCTCCAAATTAACTTCTTTCAAAGACACAAAAATGTATTGCCAGAAAGAGAGCTATGGGACAAAACATACTATCATACTATCATAGGAACAGACATAAACACGTTCAGGCATAGACCCTATTCCTTTACCTACACTGAAAAAATGAGCTTCCTGTGACTGTTCCAGCTTTAACCGTAGAGGAAGAGAGCAAACCACAGTTTAACCTTCAACACTAGATCTGTGGCTGACTGTCTGTGTTTGTTCTTGCAGACTCAAGTGTAAAATCTCTCAGAAAACGCTCTGTCAGAGACCCTTCCTCTAATACAGATCATACAGAAACAAAATGTGAAATGTCTGCCAGGTCAGAGTTCTTAAAAGAGTACAAATCAACTAATAAACTGTGGAATCACTTAAAGTAAAACCCTCATTAGCACAGAAAAAATAGGTTAATTAATTGTCTCCTTTTGTTCTTTTATCCCAATTTCTTAAAGGCGCTGTGGTATCTGCATCGCCTCATCCTGGACCAGGGGTCGGCAAATTTTAACACCCAAAGAGCCATTTGAATCCGGTTTCCATGGAAAAGAAAACACTGGGAGCCGCAAATACTTTTTGACATGTAAAATGAAAAAAGAAAATGCATTTATTAAAAAGAAAGGAGAAATCATTTAAAATAACTTCCCTTTCATGCTTAGGGGTTCACCTCAGTCATAACTATTAGTGCTTTGATGACTCTTTTGAAGAAGGGCTGTCTGATCTAAAATGAAGAGATCACTGTATTGCTTTTTCTTAACTTTACACTGGTCCAGTATAAAGCAAAGACACTCCAGACCTGTTAACCTTTGACCCGTGGGACTTTGTCATATGTTTTGTTTTATCCCTTTTTCCCTTTTTGTTTTATCCCTTTTTTACAGTAACTTCCATGAGTATGACGTTTATTTTGAGTGACGAAAAACAGTAAAATCTATTTATTTTATTAATATTTTTATATTTCAAGATCACAATTTAAGACTAAAATAATAAAAAAGGAACAAACACAAATGAAATACACTTCAATTAAATACTATTATTATTATTATTATTATTATTATTTCTTTATTTATTTTGGAATTTATTTTCCCAAGCCACTCAGAGTTGCAGGATATGTATGAAAGAGCCGCAGGTTGCTGACCCCTGTCCTAGACTAAGGGTTGTCAGATCTAGTATGAGCATTAACAACAAGAATCTACCATGGACAAGCAACATATCCCTGTGCAGGGGGAAGACACTGTGGCTCGGCCCATAGCTTGAGCCTTTGCCCCATGGCTGGAGGCCAGGGCTGCATGGCTGGAGTCCCGCTTGGGCCCTGGCTCAGTCTGTAGCTCGGCACAGGAGAATACACCATGTCCTGGACTCGCCTTCTCACCACTCTGTAAGAGCCACTGAGAGCTGGCGCCAGTCTTCAAATTCTTCTCTGCTTTTATCCATCTCTATGTTTCAAAAGCATCTCTTACACATATCCTTGTTTTGTTTCTCATCTCGTATTTGGGAATAATAAGAGGCCTTTTAGGTTTAGTAACCATCAGACATTTATGATCAGAAATGTTCCAAATGCACTTCAGTGGAAAGTGGCAACCTGAATGATGAAACACAACTTACTCTGTGATTGGTCAGTGGGTAATGGGCGGAACATCAAGAAAAACAGTAAATGAAAACATAAACATTCTTTAGGGGTTGACACTGACCTAATATTCTGGCTGGATAGTCAGTGATATCAGGATTTGAAATGATCAGGATTTCTTCCTTCTCGGTGACATAACAGGGATATTTTATGATTAACTGTGAACAAAATTCCTACATACACCACCTTTAATTTAAGATGAGTGCCATATTTAATAACAAAAATAATTGAGTGCATTTGAAGCTTTTCACAGTTCAACAGATAAACACTGAAAACATCCTATTTGGATGATTTCCCCAAGTTAACATTCACTGATAAGCTGTTAAGCTCTTGGCATGAAAATAAATAGTGTATGTCGTCACTGATTACAACTAACCTGGGTATTAATATTGTCAGTTTGGGACTTTACACACAAAGCTTGGTAATGCAAAGGCAATGGTAGTCTGTTAGTTTTTAATAATATGAAAAATCTAAATGAACAAGCAGCTTTATTTTCCTCCTCATTTCATAATTAAAAAACTATAGTGCCATTCTGTTGACGTTGTACCACAACATTTGGTTTTTAATTTCACTGACTACTATTATTGTAAGCCTGAGCATCTTGACAATAAAGTGAGAAATAATTCAACTTCAATTTGTCCTATAATTTAACAACTTTGATGTTGACTGATGCACTTACCTTAAAGGGCTCATATTTTGTGAAACCTACTTTTATTACTCTTTTGTTCATTTAAAAAAAATATTTGGACCTGAATAATTTAAAAAAATCTTTGCATTTTAACCTATCTTTATGTTGATTTTGGCCAAAAAATTTAGTGATTTCTACAACCTGTTTTAATTCCTTTCTTAATTTGTTGCATTATATAACTACATTTGTACATATAATGAACATTTCTCAGAGTATGTCATAATTGTTTGTCAGCAGCAGTTGTTTGTAGTTTGGCGTCCAAATGTTTCTCCAATTACCTCAAATGTTCAGTTGTTCATTGACTGGGACAGAGTAGCACAGCTAACAACCTGGAGGGGGTCAGGTGTGAAGAAACTCAAGTGCATTTAAAAGGCTATGGCTCAAAATAACCTTTCTGTTGTCATTACTCAGAAATAAGGTTAAAGATGGACCTGTGGAGTTGAATTAATGAAGACTTCAGACACAAGCAGAGTATTTACAGTTTATGTAGACCATGGGGAAATGCTTTACAATGCATAATTCTGCAAAAAAAAGCACAATCATGCTTCATTGTGTTTCATTTAGATTAGTGAAGTGATAAATAAATCTGCCAAAAAATTTAAGCTAGAAGGAAAACCCTTGTGGCACCAACACCACCTATTATGACCCATATGTGTACACGATTATCTAGTATTTGAACTACAAAATATCATGTCTTTATTTCAAGAAATTGCACACAGCACTCTGACATTACAAAAATGAAGTTGCATGACATGGAATCAGGAAGAAGAAATGCCAGATCTGGATTTGGAAATACACACATTAGTTCTGCAGCTCTCTCCTGTTGGTCCATATCAGAAGACCAAGTATAAACTCAGGTGAACCTGATATGGTTTCATGCAATTTATAGAAATGTTAAGCCACTTTTATGAGATTCTGTGCTGGGACATGGAGTAGAGGAAGAACATTGTATACTAGTTGCATCTGACAGAATCTGATCTGCAATTGGAAATTACAGCTGTCAATCACCCAGCAGTCTGAAAACACCCATGAAACCTGCCTCAGAAGCCTGAAAACACACAGAAGGAACAGACTGTTTCATGTCTCCAAGACCACTTGAATTACAATATGCTGAAAGATAATGATTGCCTATTTTTGTCCGATGATGCTACAGAACTATAACAGCAGTAAGTGTCACCCTTGAAGATTTAGCAAAGAATGGAAGTTCATAGACTGGAATAATTTACAAGGCTAAAGATATTCCTTTTCATTTGGAAGATTTTTGTTTTATGTGTGAGCTTAAGCTTGAAATGTCCAAAATAATAAGTATCGGACCAGATCATCAGATTTGAGGAAGTAGTGAATAAAATATGAGTTTTTGAAAACAGAAAGGTGAAAGGAGTGAATGTGAAAAGAGTAAAACAAAATCCTGGAAATATCCACAAGGTATTTAACTTACAAACTACTATGACTGTTTCTACTCCACAGACATAAGGTTCATATCTAGACAGTGTAGTGGTTAAGTCCATGTGTGAAAATCCTGTCTCATGCTCTTTTTACCACTCTTTCACAGTTTGATCCTGGTGAATCCTAGTATTGTCTTCTTGGAATATTTCTGTCATAAGGGGGAAAAACCCACTGATGCTCAAACCTGGTCTTTCAGTATATTCAGGTCCAGATGGTCTTATGTTATGGTTGCATGATGTTCCTGAACCTAGACGTGCCAAAATGAACTAACTGCAGGTCATAACACTGCCCCCACAGACTTGGACTGTAAGCACTAGGCATGATGGGTAATCACTTCATTCACCTTTCTTCTCATCCTAATGTGTCCATCACACAGGTGTTACACTCATGGGGGATACGGGTGTTGTGACACCCCAACTTCTACAACCAGATAATTTCACCCCCCCCACCCCCCACCACTTTTTCATGAGGTTATATACAGTATTGTTCCACTGGATACAGGAAACGGATGAAGAGTTGGTCTCACTACTTTTTATTGCAGGATAAATGGTTAAAAATAGTGGAGCATAATTTTCATGTCCCTTTAACTGTGTTACATAGAGATTTTTGTATAAAAGCAAAACAAAAATGTGTTTTATCTGAGTAGCTTTTCTATCTCAGTAAATATTTACTGTATTATGTTACAATTTTGAGCCCCTCTGTCAAGTTTTTAGGGACTACACTGTAGATTTTGCAGTGTTAATTTGGAGACAATGGGACCAAATACACTCTAGAAGAAGTTAAATAAACTCTCTAAGTGTTGATTTAACACTGCAAAATTTACTGTGTAGTTTAATAAAAGCACCCAAATACTATCTTGGAGGTTGGACAACAGTTATTATCCTCTTATCTATGTACCTAAAAGACAAAGTGAATAGAGTCAAACACTGACAAACAAAGGGATGCCCGTGTTTTTTGCATTTACCATAAGGTGGTAGAGTGGAATATGGAACGATTGTCATCTGCAAAAGAGTCCAATCTGGCCCATAGGAGGAATTACATTGAATATATTAACAATTAGCATTGTAAGTTCCATACACTTGGCAATTAGATCTCAATTGGGTTAGAGTAGTAAAAATATGATGATAATAACCTAAAATAATTAAAACTGCAGATTTTATCTTTGTTGTAGTGTTAAAACATTTAATTGCATGAAAATATTTATATTAATAAACTATCTTTATACAAAACCTGAACAAATATGAACAATCTGAAATGTAAAAAAATGTGATTTTACCAATGTTCTGCCTGTTAATAAATGTGTATTTATAATTGTGATGTTAATTGTAATTAAGGAAAAGTGAGGGAAAATATTGTTACATTTCTTAAGACAATACAAGTTGTTCATGTTATATGGGATTTTTACAGACACATTGTAGATGTAAACATTATTATAATATAATGCAACTTTATTTCACTGTTATTATTTAACTGAACCGGCCTATTTGAGATCATATTGGGCTAAATGTGGCCCCTGAACTACAATGAGTTTGACACCCCTGCTTTACAGGTTGGTTGTAAGATGTTTTCCTGGAGCATTTTTATTATGTTGCTTAAAATCCCCTTCACTTCTTCATTACAATCAATTAATTAAATGCTCTAACACAAAAATATAGTCATCTATGGAATGGACAGCACTGAACAAACACCATCCAATCATTTCAAGGACCTACTTGAAATTATTGAAAAATGATATGTCTATCAAATTGAATTGCCTGTTGTCCTTTCCCCCTCTGCATGTATCCCTCCTGTATGAATCGTGCCCACTCATAGGTTTGGACGACTGGTACAGGAAATTAAGGTAGAGCTTGGCTACTTATATTAGCAATATTGGGATGTAGAGTTTAATGGAAAACTTTTTTGTCGCTAACACAAATCACTAGGAAATATAACAGACAATGAGTTCCAGTATTCAGGAAGTATGGCTTCAGGGGGATGTCTGACGAAAGACGTTTGCACTTTGGAATTACATATTTTCAAAATGTAGCTTGTTTGAACCATTCTTCTAAGATCTTGTACCCCAACTTTAATACACATGACTATAAATACTGTTAATAAACATGACTGTAGAGTTACCAGCAACAACCTGTAAAATTGGGACATAAAAAAAAACTATTAAGTAAAGAATACAAATCAAAGTTGTTTATTTGAGAAGATTTTTGTGTTAATGATGACAGGTTTTGTACACATCTCGCGAACATCTCGCAACGAGGTGTTTAGAGTGGAAGGAAACCACGTTGCAAGATTTCAGCATAAACACTATAGCTCATGTTTTGTAACTTTGCTGAGGTTTGCAGTCGACATCTGACATTATAACTTTGTATGTATGTAGAAAAACATGGATGAGGATAATAGGTCTCCTTTAAAATGCAGCTAATACAGACAGGCTTTTACAACAACTACCAAGCAGAAAAAGATGTGCCTTAAACTTTAACAAAACTGATCAAAAATGACATTTAAACTTGTTTGATGTAGCCTTAGCCACATATTATTCTCATATTTTAATCTAAACTTTTGATTAATATAGGACATGACAGCTGCCAAAAGAGGGGTTTCTTCATTAGCCATTATTGTGTTGGATTACTCTGTGGATATCTATTGATAAATTCCTGGTTAAAATATCCTCTAACGATACAAAAACTGCCTGTAGACATAAATACTAATTTCCTCAATAACCAACTTGATGCCCTTTTTTTCCCCACTGTGCCACATTTGTATAGATATGAAGAACAAAAAGAGGCAAACATGATATATTGGAATCAGGGATGGGAAAGGTATAAATAAAAACACATTCAGGAATATTACCACTATTTTCTCTAGTGGTTTTCCCCTTTATGCTGTCATGAAAGACATCCGAGACACCAGCCTTGTCATTGCTTCGACTCCAACGAAGGTTGTTTTCAACAGTCTCATCTTCTCACTCACTATTCACATCACACGCATCCAACAGCCTCATGCAATCAGGAGAGCTGAGGAAGGTGATTTTGGTGGGCTTGCCTTGAAAGCCCGTTATTTTGAGTGCTGCGCTTTTTAAATAACGTCTCGTCAATCATCTTGAGCTTCTTTTACCAGATAAAAAATACTTTGCCCTTCCTTTCAAACATACAGGGCAAACCGGATACCTAGTCATAATCGTTAAACTCAAATGTTTTTTTTTTTTTAAATCAAACTATTTTCTCTCACTTCTCTTTCTCACCTGAGTGAAATGCTCACTCTGCTTAGATTTTATGTGAGTGTAGATAATGAGGACCATCGTTTCAGGCAACATTAATATGTCATTAAACCAGACACTCTTAGAGGTGCATGCTTTCATGCAATTGTAAACCACTCTTTATGTTATTATCTTATTACTGATTATGAATCACTTTTGTAGAAACCTATAAGAACTTTCAAAACTGCATTTGTAAAACTGTATTGTACGGATTGGCAAAATTACTAGAAAAAAAAATCCTTCACCCATAAAGGACATTCCACAACTTTTCAACACTTCACAGAGACATAATTGAAAATAAAATAAAGATTCACCAAATGGGAAAATGGTAATTTCAACAAGACCCTAATTTTTTAGATTAAAACTTTGTTGGGTATAGTGCAAAAATAAATAAAAAGGTGCAAAAAAATTGCATGAATACACACACACACACACACACACAGTGTCCCATAACTCTCCATACATAGGAAAAATAAATGTTTCTTGACATAAACAATTTTTATTTATATAATAGGCCCTATATGACTGCTATTTCAATGTATTGCTCTTTATTTAAATGCATAATCATCTGAAATATAAAGAAATACACGAGAAGGAACAAAAGGGCTTAGAGTGCTCAGTAAATAAGGGTACTCAGGTGCTCATCTGTACCAGGTGAAGTCAAAGTCCAGAAGAGGAGGAAGGAGCAGAGGCACTGTGAGATTTAAAGAATATAAAAAAAAGCCTTTAATATAACATGGCAATTCTAAAACACACGGGCCTACACGTTGCAGCCATCAGGCCTTTATCAGGGCATATACAGTAAAAGTAGGTCACAGGTTAAAACGGCACCCATAGGTGTCAAAGGGGGTGGAGTTTACACATCATGTGACTGGTAAACAGAGAAGACAAGTACTTTCAAAAGGGAGAGAGGGGGAGAAAGGAGAAAAAAAGTCCATACATATATCATAAGAAGGAGGAAAAGTCACATTCCTCATTCAGGCCTGGGTCGGAGGTTGCCCTCAGTTTACTAATCCAAAATGTTTCTCTTTGGAGGAGGGTCCGCCTCTGAGAGGTGGAGACCATCAACCCCAACATAAAACTGACATTGGAGGACAGCCAAAGAGAAGTTTCATTCCTGGATCTCTTATTTAGTAAAGAGGAAAATAGGGAGTTATATACATTCATTTTGAGAAAAAACACAGACTGCAAGACAATTGTCAGAGCAGACAGTTTTCATTTGCAACATTTAATCAAAAACATTCCATATGGACAGATCCTTTGCCTTAAGAGAATATGTGACACACAAGATGACTATGTATCGAAATCTGTGGAGATGGCAAAACAATTTGAGGATGGGGGTACAAGACAGAAGTGCTTCAACAGGCTCAAAGGAGGGCCAATCAATGCAATAGAAATGACCTACTGGTGAAGAGGTACAAACCAAAAAGCAATCATCAAGTCTTTTCTTTCCACCAGATGTAGTAAAACAGCTGTGAAAATTAAGAAAATAATAAAGAGCAATTGAGCAGTCCTTCAAACTGATTCGTCATTGAAAGCACAGTTTCCTGCCCCCCCCCCAGCCCCCCCCCCCCCCTTTCTGTTTCAGACGTGCACCAACATTAAGAGATAACCTGGTGCACAGCCACCTTAATGTAAAAAGAAAAAAAACATTGGCTACAAAACCTTCAAAAAAAATCACAGATGTGGGAACTGTAACCACTATGAGAAAGTAGTCAAATCTTCCACCTTTGTGTGTTACTGTATGTGTTTACTGGGAAACGCTTCACTGTCAATGCTTTTGCCAATTGTAACACCACTTTTGTAGTCTACAGATTGGAGTGTGAATGTGGCTGCTTTTACATCGGCCGAACAAAAAGAAAAGTCAAGGACAGAGTGGCGGAACACAAGAACGCCATCAGGACAAAAAAAATCCATCTTATCCTATGGTCCATTATCATCAGGTCGGACATTCCTCTCCTTCCTCCCTCAAGGTGATGGTGATAGAAGTGGTCCCTAAACCTCTCAGGTGGAGACCATCTGCGGACCCTCCTCCAAAAAGAAACATTTTGGATTAGTAAGCTGAGGGCAACCTCAGACCCAGGCCTGAATAAGGAATGTGACTTTTCCTCCTTCTTATGATATATGTATGGACTTGTGTGTTTTTCTGATTTTTTTCTCCCTTTCTCCCCCTCTCTCCCTTTTGAAATTACTTGTCTTCTCTGTCAACCAGTCACATGATGTGAA
Source organism: Siphamia tubifer (assembly GCA_020466265.1). Taxonomy (NCBI): domain Eukaryota; kingdom Metazoa; phylum Chordata; class Actinopteri; order Kurtiformes; family Apogonidae; genus Siphamia; species Siphamia tubifer. The sequence goes on along the minus strand of CM035792.1, from coordinate 26,897,043 downwards.
GACTCCATCCCCTTTGACACCTATGGGTGCCATTTTAACCTGTGACCTACTTTTACTCTATATGCCTTGAGGCCTGATGGCCGCAACGTGTAGGCCCATGTGTTTTTAGAATTGACATGTTATGTTAAAGGCTTTTTAATATATATTTTTTTAAGTCTCAGAGTGCCTCTCCTCCTCTTCTGGATAAATATTTTTTTTAAACTATATATATATATATATATATATATATATATATATATATATATATATATATATATATATATATATATATATATATATATATATATATATATATATATATATATATATATATATAAAAAATAAAAAAAAATGTTCCTCTCGCCCCACGTGGGCGGTGTCTCCTTCAGGCTCGGGTCCTCTACCAGAGGCCTGGGAGCCTGAGGGTTCTGCGCAGGATCTTAGCTGTTCCTAGCAATGCGCTCTTTTGTACAGAGATCTCTGATGTTGTTCCTGGTATCTGCTGGAGCCATTCTCCCAGCTTGGGGGTCACTGCCCCCAAGCTGGGAGATATATATCCCAGCTGCAATGGAAAGACCCTTTTTTCACAACTACAGTCAGGTGATGGATATTGCAACAAATGACAACAGTTTTAAAATAAACAGGAGGTCGACACACCAGGAAACCTCATGGTGTTAAAATGTTAGAATGAATATATCTGTAAATCAACCTAATGTTTACATCTGTCACCATGTTTATGGAATGACTTCTTGTGTCATCTCACAATAAAACATAAACAAATCATTGCATTTGTGATTAAATAGGAAAAATCAACATTACACACTTCTGTTTTTTTTTTTACATTTAGTAAATATTGGTAAAGATTTGTGCATATATCCAGTAGAAAACCAACTATATACAGTATGAAATTCAGAGTGTTACATTACATTGGATAGTCGTGATACATTTGGAACCGGTGCTGCTGGGCATCATAATTCCATGCCTTGTTTCCTGCAAATTGCCTCCTTCAAGGAAAAAGAAACAAAATGCATCTCTGGAGATTAACAACTTTGATAGATGTGCATTTTTCTGTTGCTAATGTGAGCTGAGGCACTGGTCATATGTGTTATGTAATACTCTCTTACTAAGATGGATGAGATGCTAGATGTTCTGGGTAATGGGAGATTTTTTAACAACCTTAGTTGGAGATTATTTGATTTCAAACTTGTGTGTATTTTATAATGGCATTTTACAAGAATGGAACAGGCAGTGAATCAGCAAGGACAGTGGGCATCTGGAGACAGAGATGGACGGTGTCATTATCTGTTATTAAGAGTGGCAGCTCCCAATGGGCTGCACACTGCATGATGGCGTTAGAGACACACACACATACACAACCTTCAGGACACAAGCATTAAATAGCCAGCTCTGTTACACAGTATGTGTCTGTATATGTGGGAGAATGGTGAGTCACCTCGGCTCCACGGCTGCAGACCAAACCCAATCATCAACAAGCCAAAATCAACCTCTTCTCCCCAGAGTCATCATCCAGTCTGTGTTGCTTTGCACTATATGTTTATGTCTATCGTCATCCTTGCTCCCTCTCTCACTATCTTCTGTCTGTCATTGGTTTTCTCTACCTCTTTTCACCATTTTCTCATTATATTGCCATTGCTGTTAAATCTTTCTCACTATCACCCTCCATTCCTTTCTCTCTTCCCAATAGCTTTTAGCTATTTATGTCACTCAGTCTATACTTTTGATTTATGTATTTTTTTTTTTTTATTAACCCCCCCCACCCCCCAGACACACACGCCAATACCCAACTCTCCTTTCAGATCTGTTCTTGGTTGGATCTGAAGCAATATTATCAAATATACATTTGGTAAATCTCACATCTATATTTAGTAAATGTAAATGTACACTTTCCAAACAGCTGCAGCCGACCCTGTCTCTCACTTTGTTTCTGCCCTTCAGTCATTAGAAAGATATTACATTTCTCCTCCATGATCTCCTCTCCTCTCCTCTCCTCTCCTCTCCTCTCCTCTCCTCTCCTCTCCTCTCCTCTCCTCTCCTCTCCTCTCCTCTCCTCTCCTCTCCTCTCCTCTCCTCTCCTCTCCTCTCCTCTCCTCTCCTCTCCTCTCCTCGACAGACAAAACACCTTTAAATGTTAAATTAAGTTTAACTTCTATCAGTTGCACCAAAAGACCTGTCGCCATGGTGACAGCAGGGGCGGGGTCTTACCCACCTCAGTTTTTAATGAATGAATGAACGCTGCTCCTACGAGACGCCTGTCTGTGTGTGTTGCACAGGGAAACAAAAAGAGGGAGAAGAAGGCACAAAGTAAATTGAAGAAAAACTGATAAGTGTGTCTTGGATGTGCCTCCCTGTATGTTTATATTTGTGAGACAGACAGTGGGATAGAAATGAGGCAGAAAGAGCAATGCAAAGAGGAGGCTGCTTTGGTGTGTCTTCCGGCAGGATGTGAGAGAAATCTTATTAAGTGGGGAATACAACACCACAAGATGAGCAATTAAGAGTGTTTTGATAGTGACTGAAGCTCAACATCAACATTTTTTTATTAGCCTCCTCTGTCTTCTCTCTCTCTCTCTCTCTCTCTCTCTCTCTCTCTCTCTCTCTCTCTCTCTCTCTCATGTCTGAGTTCCTTTATTATAAACAGTATACAGCCGTGCTATGGGCTGACTTTGCTTTTATGTGTGATATAAACCAGTCCTGTTGATTTTAGATTACCAATTTGAATATTACATATAAACATTAGAATAAAGAAGAGTGGATATAAGGTTGGACTATTTTAATATTAATTGACTGACAGTGCCAATTCAGTGCTTAACACCAAATTCATTGTTGAATAAAAATAGAATATTGGCACTCACCATATAGCTTTTGGTTTGGTCACTGACATTTAAAAGCCCATATTTGTCACACTGCATGAATGCATTTGTTTCTTTTCTTTTCCCCTCTCTGTCTCTCCTTAATTGTAACCGTGTCTTCTCCCCTCATTTTGACATTCAGATGTGCTTGACTGGTAAAGGCAGAACATGACACCTCTGCCTTCCCTTCAGAGCTAATAAATTCTCTCTTTTGCTCACCCTGACTCTTGTCTCAGACATTCCTTTTATACTTGGCTCTCTCAGCCACCTCTTAGCCTCCTTCCTCTGTGTCTCTCACTAGGACGCCTGGCTCACTACCATGTTCCACTCCGATCCCTCTCTCTAGAGTCCCCTTCACTCTCTTTTTACTTTGTTCTTCCCTCACTTTGTCTGACTCCTAACTTCAACATTGATATGTTTGCATCTAAATGACAATATTTGACATGTTAGTATTTGACATCTTTCACACTGTTCCTTTTGCCCTTACTTTTTGTCTCTTTTTAATAAAATACTTCCATTTACATTGCATTATATGTCTGTGTTCACGGCTTGAGTAAGATGCATCTCATTTTTCAGCTCAATTCAAATATAGCAGGGCAAGAAAATAATGTAAGGCCGATGTTTCTAATATCACACAGTTACTGCCTCATGTCAACAGCAGCTGAGTGAATTAACTGCAAACAGAAAACAGTCATGAGAGACTGACAAAAACTATAAACTACATTTTATGTCATTATTTTCTGATTTCTCCTCAACTTTTTACACAGTTTGTGGCTAAGTCTGTGGAGTCTAAATCTAGGCTAAAACCATTTGGCTTCTACTCCCAGTGTCTCATTCTGCTTGACCTTCTCTCATCCTTGTTCATTCTCTCTCCTTTTTTCCCCTTCTTTGTCTGTGCATCCTGGCTCATCTCCCACATTCTGCCTGAACAAACAGGCTGGCCAAAACCACCTTCCTCTGCATCTGCATCTCCCCCTGCAGGTTCCTTCTCATCTTTATTCCCTCTATCCCCACATATTTTCCTCCTCTTCCCAGTAGGTTTTCCCTTCAGTGTTGCACTTCTGTTACCTGTTCCTGTAATTATACAATGTTTATTCACAGTATATGAATTCACTTCAGCATCACTTAAATCATTACTTATGATTCTCTCAAGGTCATTGAAATTCACATTTGCCTCCGCTCCAACCTCTGTTTTAGGATTAGCTCTTTCAGTTATCTCTCCTTTCCCCATTGTGTCCTCCCCTCCTTCTGCCTCTGTTTCTGAGCAGTGTTGTCATGCATGGCTAACTAGAACATAGAGACAAGTCCACTCTTTAACCCACTCTGTCCAAATCCTGAATTTCTCTGTGTACATGTGCATATGTATATGTGTGAACTGAAGTATAAATAAGTATTTGCCCAACTAAATACTGTTTGTAGAATAGAAAAAAGTGTAACACCGAGAATGTGTTAATGTCGATGCATGCTTATGTGCATCCCTGATTAAATGTGTTTGCACATACGCATAACTGCGTAGGCATTTACCAAAGACCATGTGGTGTGTGTTTTTTTTTAAGTCTGTGAGTCAGATAGGCGTCTAAGTCTTCACGCCTCTGGGGATTGGGTGGCTATTACTGTTCAGTCTTCATTAAGCCTTATCCAGCTGCGCATCACACACACACACACACACACACACACACACACACACACACATATATATATATATATATATATATATATATATATAATTTTTTTATTTTTATTTTTTTTGCCTTGCGTAAGTGTTTCTGACCCCTAGAGCCAACGCAGCCCCTCCTGACACGTCAATACTGCCTCCACCTGGTTTGCACGTCATCTTAGCCATCAGATTGGTTGTTTCTTCAGCCTACTGTCAAGCATACCCTGTCTGATAGCTACAGTCACACAGCCCACACACACAGAGCTAAGCCTAAGCACACTTCCATCCACATAAGCATATGTTTGTTTGTTTTTTTTTTGCTGGAAGACAGATTTCTCCTTTGAGAATTCATGATTTGCACACACCAGAGCCTTGACAGGCATGCCAAACCTATTGCAATGTTTCGAGTAATTCCATTAATACTCAAATGAAAAAAATATAAACAGTGTAACCACAAAAGAAAATAAACAAATTGCTCACAATGCTCAGATTTCAGATACTATGAAACATTTGTAGCCCCCCGTCCACAAAAATGGCTGATTAAATCCCCCCCTAAATTAGGTGCAGTGTATAAAACACATGCTTTGTAATATTTCAGTACAGCTCAGCAGAGCAATTTACTCAGGCAAAGACCATATTTTCAACAAGAGTTGAAGCCAGACTGACCCCTGGTGGTGAGAGTAACAGCAGCAGCAGAAAGCAAAGGGTCTGTCATGCTGTGCAGCCCCTGCTATCAGAGGAGACAACAGAACACAGTCTCAGAAACACCACTACTGCTCATTTACACACAAGGATATTATCTTGACAAAAATGTTCTGGGAAGGCAAGGTTGTTATGATCTGTAGAAGTGGTTTCTATTTTTAACATGCTGCTTTTCAGTCCAACGGCCTGAAGATTCAATGGACTATTGGTATCAGCTGTCGTCTGTCTGTCTGTCTGTCCATAAACAATTTTTCACAAAGCTTTTTCTTGGAAACTGTCTGTCAAAATTACTTAATATTTGTTGTGGAACATCTTTAGTATAAGTCTACAAATTTGTTTAAAGAATTGAGAAATATTGACTTTTTTCCTATTTTTTTAATGAGTTTTTGAAATGTTCAAAATTGTCATTGGTTTATAATGGGACACACTTCAAAGTCTTATAACTTGAAAACAGTTGAAGATATTGATGTGATTACTATTGGAAATAGATAGGAAGTTATACATGGACTTTTATTTAGTGCCATGATTTTTTTTACCTTGAGTGACTTTGAAAGGTCAAATAATGTACTGACCTTTATTTTTTAAATCAGCATTGATCCTGACCTATAAAGCAAGGACAAGAAGTGATAAAGGGCCCTTTTCAGATCGTGTAAATGTCTGTGTAATGATGATGATAAAGGGAGACAAAAGCCTTGGGTCTTCTACATATTTGTCTTTTGCTCTTTGAAAAGTTTCAATTGTAACTCACTCTTGGCTTGTGACCATCTTTTCTCGACCAACTCCAACTTTACACTTGAACTCCATTCGGCCATATGGGCGCATCGTCTTGCTTTTCTGGAGGTTACATTCTCTCATACTGCTGCTCTGTCTGCCCATCACGTTGCCCGGATCTTTGGCTCCATGTGGGCAGTCAAGCAGAACTCACAGCCTCTAAGACCCATGTGCTGTAGCTTTGCAGAGGCTACTGTATATGCACGGCACAACGGTGCAGGTATTAGAAAAGGAAAATAAACTTTTCACACCAAGAGTCCACTCGCTTTTTATCATCAAGGGTGAAGGTTTAACAGGTCAGACACTTGGAAACAGCTCTCACTGCACACACATTTCAGACTTGACAGCAGTATGTGAGAGAAATTGAAGTGATAGTTCTAGTCTATTTAAACAGAATGAGGCTGCACAGACGTCACAAATTCCAGACTGGTAATTGGCATTTGACCAAATGTCACTACCATTGTGCAACTTACCAGGTTACCACACTTTACCACATCAAAATGAGAGTATCGATTTACATTTATTTCTAACTTGGCATTTCTGAAAACAGAATTCACCACAAAGAATTTCCATAATTCTATTTAATGGACAAACAAATCGAAAGAGGATGACTCAAACGAACAGTATGACCAGAAAAGCTGTTGTCAAAAATATAACAATGATCATTTTGCAGTGTGCCAAAACAATTAAAAAGCTAAAAAGGATGCTCACAAGTCATTTTGACAGGCTACATTCCAATTAATTCTCATTCAAATGTGTCTGCAAGAAAAATAAAAGCACCTAATATTCTAACAATACAGTAAATTCTATTCTTATTTCATTATAGTATCCAAAACCAGCAAGAGTTTAAAATACTACAAGGTTTCCTTTGACCTCTGGGTACATGTTAACATTTGGTGGTATTTTGTAGAGTGAAGAATGTAAAAAACAAAATAAAAAAACAACTCAAAACATGACTTCCAGTTCCATGTTGGCCTAGTGCTCTGGAAATCAGGCAACATTTAATTAGTTATGGGATTTTTTGTGTGCAATTGTACAGTTTAGGTACAGCACTCAAGACATTTTGGGAACAACCAATGCCAAATTCATTTCAGACCAATATGGTGAACATCATAACTATATATATATATATATATATATATATATATATATATATATATATATATATATATATATATATATATATATATATATATATATATATATATATATATATATATATATATATATATATATATATATATATATATATATATATATATGTATGTATATGACTTTTTGTGATCCTAGTGTACCTTGAGATGCTGTTTATTTTTTATGTCCTTTAGTGTTAGTGCTACTTATGGCAATACTAATGATCCAAAATGAAAAGCCAACTGTGAAATGGTACATTTATTGAGAAAATCAAATAAAAACAAAAAGTACTATCTACTATGTGCGTATATGGGAATGTGATCCACAAGCATCCAGTGAAGAATGTTTTCTCCATTGTTATGTTATCTTTCTAAATCTGAGGATATCGTCCTCTGAGAAAATGAAAGCTGATACATGACAGAGAGAGACCTCAGTGAGAGTTTTCATTTTGAGATAGATGATGATAAACAGACTTGCTGAAAGAGTCTGTCAATGGCCCAAGATAAATAACTTTTCGACAAATACCAGACAGTGAAAGACTTGCTGTCAGTTTGTTTGCTTCGATGTAAAAGGATAGGCAGGCAGGCAGCAGAGAGCTAAAGTTAATCTGTTGGACCACCCCCCTTTTATTTTCATTTGTTTATGCACAAATTGTATTTTAAATTAATAGAATAAACATTCACTGATCTGAAGATAATGCTTAAAACTGCATGAAAGTACAAATAAGTGAACACTGTGGTGGACTCTGTGCAGTGCAGCCTTTAAAAGTCTGCCATTTATAAATCCACTTCACAGTAATAAAAGGAAGTCCATGATAACTGGGCTGATCACTGCACTTCAGCAATTAAAGTGCATTTAGTGGAATAAACACTATTATCTCCAGCTTTTGTAATTTCTGTCCAATGATTTTCAATTATCAAGTGCAACAATAGCCTCTCCCAACTGATTTGGGTAAATCAAACTGCTGCTGCCTCGGATTCGCTTCGGCTGAATGACAGATCTGGATCTTTTGCAGAGGAGCTGTGCAAGGAAGCGATAGCTTCATGATGAGTATGGAAGAGAGAGAAGAATGATCACAGTTGCCAGTCAACATCTCTGGCTCCCCCTCCCCCTCTATACATACATATACCTCAGGACTCTCAACACATTGTCCTCAAAATATTTTTCTAGATTCTAATTTCCAGACTTTGTGGTAAATTGAGACTGTGTGCGAAATATCTGTACAAATCACTACATGTTTACTGTTTAAATACATGTTGGTAACATTCAATAGTATTCTGATTTATCTAATATGTCCCTTGCTTCATTAGTCATTTCTCTCTCTCTCATCATCTGAACCCGCTTTATCCTCACTCGGGTCGCGGGGGTCTGTGGGGGCCTAATCCAGCTACAATGGGTGAAGGTGGGGTACACCCTGTATGAGTCTCCAGTTCATCTCAGGGCTGAACATATATAGACAAACAATTACTCTCACATTCACACCTATGGGCAATTTAGATTAACCAATTAACCTATCAGTGCATGTCTTTGGATGGTGGGAGGAAACCAGAGTACCCAGGAAGAACATGCAAAACCACACAGATGTGGTGGGATTCCAACCAGCATCCTTTGGTCTGTGAGGCACCAGTGCTAACCACTGCACCATTCCTTTAGTCATTTCACTTCAATTAATGTATTATTATCTCCATTAGCAACAGATGTTCCAGTTACAATTTGAATATTTACCTTGACCCCCACCCCAAGACACACACACACACACACACACACACACACACACACACACACACACACACACACACACACACACACACACACACACACACACACACACACACACACACACATGACATAATATATAATACAATAGACCAATGCAATAGAAGTAAACTAGAAAAGACTTGGCCAAGGCAGATCAGCCCCCCTTTCACTTCTCTGAGTAGTGGATAATAAAACACACACTTCCACTGATCGCCACCAACATTTAGTTATGAGTTCCTTTTGCCAGTATAAACAGTTCCTGAAACATATAGCTGAATACATTTTCAGCCAAATGTGTTCATAACCTTTTGAGTTACGCTGCAGACTCAAACAGATAGACAGATAAACAGATAAACGTTGGCAAAAACATAACTCCGCTATTCCTTAGTGGAGTAATAAATAAAATAAGTGCTATACATTTACACTCATTCACCAAACAATACCTGACTGATACAATCCATAAGGCATCTCTGGTTTACTGTAGGTCTCTCATTGCTTCAGTTCAAAAAATACCATGAATGTCATGACAGGCATATTTTTTCCTGTACATATGATTTACTATTTATGCCTCCACCAAATTATAGACATTGATTTCCTCACTTGAACTTTGCTGTTTTCCCATTTGGAATCCTTGCAGCCTTTACATTTGGTAGTGTCAAGCCAGCCCTAAGAAAACTTGTTTTTACCCTTTGTGGCTGTTCAGCCCCCACTAAGACACTGAAAGTTGGGTATGTTTCAGGCATACAGTAGATGCAGCTCTGTGTAGGAGTGTGCATTTTCACTTTTTTATTGCGTCATTTTGAATGGTATTGAATGGTTGTGACAAAAACCCTGTGCCTGTATTGTAAGAATGATGACCTGGGCAAATGAGAACCTACACAAACAACCTCTGCTTGTATGATCAAACTATTTTTAACAATTTTCATATTATTTATGTGTTATATGTTGACTCCCAATAGCTTTTTTCCGCATTGAAGAAATCTGGAAATAATTCAATTGACATACATTTTATACTGTGCAGGATTTATTCACAAAGAAGCAAATCTGAACCAGGATTCACTGTTAAAGCCTTGTTCAATTGTAACGACAGCATACTACTGAGAAAAAAAACTGCCCGTTGTCAGTTCACACTTACAAAGTGTCTCTTTCTGTGTATTTTGGCTCACACCTTTCACCTCTCACTGACACTTGCCATTACCTCTGTACTTTTTTCTCTTTTTTTCTTTAAATGGTCTGGAATCTGGAAAAGTTCTTTTGGAAAAGACAATGTATTTTACCCACCGTTTACTTAACGGTGTAAATCTATATTTGTTGAATATTTCAGAGAGAAAACAATCACTTTTGATCATTAGATTTAACAAAATTAACTAGCAACATTACACCTGCCTAAGAGGAGATTAAACTTCGATCTTTGCTACTGATAAAGGACCATGAGTTTAATGAGCCTGGCAAATAAACAAATGAAAGAAGATTTGTGATTGTATTGCAGTGAAAGAACCCTAACATGGGCTCTGAAGCACATGAGAAAAATACAAATATAAAGGGTTTTCATTAACCCATAAAGACTCAGTGGTATTTTTGTAGCAGTTTACAAATTTATCTTTTCTCTCTATTTAACAGTGACGTATCACCCTTTTTGTAATTTATTAAATTTTTTTACATCTTCATTTTTGTTCATTTTGTTGTTCATTTTATTTTATCTTATTTTACTGTGGAATTGCTTAAGTCTCAGGAGTTAAAGGGTTAAAAAAAATCTCACTTGCGCATACAATACATTTACAGTGTTATCTGGCCTCATCTTGATGCCATGCTTTATGGGTTAAATGGATGATAATGAATACACACATGCATTTAGACATACAGTATACACCACACTGTCACAGCCTGCACTGTATACTCCCAAACACTCAACACACACTGGCATAACTCACGTGGTGAAGGCAGGATTGTATTTGGCTCCCAGGTAGTAAGAGTAGAGGTTGAACATTCCAATCATGAAGGCCACAAACACCATGATGAAGATAACCATGAACTTGAAGATGTCCTTGACTGTGCGTCCCAGTGAGATCTGCAATGGGCCAAAGCTCTCGTTGGCTGGGAGGATGTATGCGATGCGTGAGAAACTCAAAACCACGGCGATGGCGTAGAGGCCTTCTGAGATGATCTGGGGGTCTGATGGTCGCCACTTGTTCCTGGCTGTGGGAGGAGGAGATGGAAATTGATGGTATTGAACTCAATTTATATCTGTGATTAGATCTCATTCCAAATTTTAGTATTTAATAATTATTTAGTATGAAAGACACTCAGTTCATTTAAATCCAGGTTCAAGACACTCCTGTTCTCAGCTGCATTTGAATAGTGTTTTTATTTAACAGTTCAGATCCGCACTTCCTTTTAAGCTTCAAGATCTGTTCTGTGTTTTTTTTCTTTTCATGCTTATACTTTTTATTGTTTCACTGCTGTAATGTTTTTAATGTTTTATGGAAAGCACTTTGAATTGTCTTGTACATTTATAATATAGTAATCTGCTAAATAAATAAGACTACCTTGCCTTTAAATTTAAATACACTTAAAAAAAACCAATACATTGAAATACATATTTATATATGTATTTGTATATATACATATTTATTTTAATACATATACACATATTTATATTTTCAGTCATCCCTTGCTTGTTTTGTATCATAATATGGAATTTAAACAGTTATTCAGAATGAATTACCTTTATTTTGTCAGTGGTATTTTTCCCCATAAGGCTTAAAATGCACACCCATGTTGTTAAAATCCCTGTTGAGGTCGTATAAAGAAAATATTTGGCTCCAATGGGGCCTCTTGGGTAACATATCCTCAGATGGACAGGAAGGTATCGCAAGAACATGGATTAAGGATGGAAGACGGAAAGTTAGACTCAAAATGAAGGGGGGAGGGGGAGTACAGGACATAAGTAAAAGATTTGTAGACGGCAAAAAGGAAGGATAAAGGGATAGTGAGTCCAAGGAGAAGGTAGGACAGGAGTGAGAGGGAGGTAAGCTCAGAAAATACGCTTAATCAGGAGTCAGGCATTTAGAACGAAAGGATAATTGAACAAGAAGATACAAAGCAGATTGATACACAGAGGGCTACAAGACAAAAGAAAGGAAAATAAATAAAACAATGTCATAAGTGACCTATGATTACATATATGAGTATAAATATAAAACATAGCATGTTCAGTATTCAGTGAAGAACCTTGAAATGCAGTTTGGGTGAGAAGTGGAATTGTGAGGCTCACTATTATGAATATATTTAAGTGTCATAACAGAATCACACCACCAGATGACAGCACTGATGAAGGTTCCCTGTGTATGCCACTAATAAGGGAACAGTCCTGCAGCCCTTTACATTAGGTCAGGTTTAATGTGCATTTAACAGGGAAAGGAAAATAATTATATCCCTAACTTGGGATTACTGTTATTATAGACAGACCCTTTTCTGTTTTATGTTCTGATCTTATACACATATTATTTGGGTTTTAATTAGTCACTCCTGTTTTATACTGTCATTAAATAAACACTTAGCATGCTTATTTACTCAGGTGTGCATCTACTCATGGTGATGTTTATATCACTGTGATTTACTATCTGTTACTTATGTGCAGTATGTATGGATTGCAAATTGTTAGTGAGTTTAGGGTCCAATAGGGTGATGTAAAGCAAATATATGAAAATCTTAAGATATCCCTTCTAATGTTATGCTCGCATGCTCCCCTTCTCATGCTCCTCTCCTATCTATCATAATATATACTGGATATATATATATATATATATTATATACAGATGGACAATGGAAGTTTTCAATTCAATTCAATTTATTTCGAATATGCAACAAATAAAAACAATCTAAAAAAATATATTCATGAAAAAAAACAAAACAAAAATAAAACATTGCTTCATTTGCACATTTGAAAAGGACTGGGAGGAAATAAAACTTTTTTTTTTAACCCCACTCCTTCACTTCAAAACAATGTCCTGTCAACATAATATGAGAAAAAAAAAAATCAAGTCCTTGGGATCTAACCTAAATTGACAAACCAAGAAAAAGAACGATAAATATAACATCACAATATCAAGTTTTATAGCTTCATGCAGCTATATAGAAAAAGGAAGTCAAAATAATTATTGGTATTAAAGCTGTCATGTTGTGTCTTGGATACGTCACATAATCTGTGCTGTTGAGGTGCAACTGATTCAGAGCAAAGTGTGAAAACAGAGCAAAGAAGATATGCAGAATTGCAGTTTCCTCTTAGGTCAATTTAATTATGATATACTGCAAGGTTATTATGGACTTTTTCCCTCACAACGGGAAAAGTATTGCCTACGGAAGCTTTTTTATCTAAATGACATATGTTCTAGTCTTTTCTCTGCTGATGATATTTGTAATGCTGACATCTCTACTCAAACTGCTCACCATTGCCATCAGCTATAAAACAGAAATGATTCAGCGGCCTATACGGGTTCTTAAATTGTATCTGTTGGCTTTAAATGAGAAAATCAGACAGGAAGGAGACAATTTCACATATTATTCATCTTTCAACTCAAAAGACCAAAGTTTTTTTTTTTTCCAGTTTACCCACTTCCTTTGAGTATTATTGGTTATTATCATTATAATGTAATATTGTTGGAATATACTATAGTATACGTTCTGCAGATATGTCTAATATACATCACTTTTCCTAATCTGATTACTATCTGTTGTTTCCATTATTAGGACTCTGAACAAATGTTACTTTATCATGAAGGAAACAAAATTAATGTGTTATGTTGTATAATGTGAGAATGGGGTGGGATTTAATACAAATTATTATTTTTTCTTCTTTTCTGCTTTTTGAGCAGTACATATTGAACTTATTTTGTTTTGTATGTTACTGTAATGTCTTGGTTATCTATGTATTAATGGACCTGCTCTGCCATTAGTTTCTTGTATAGAAAAAGTGTTTAATTTTAAACAATTGTCATTATTATTGTTATTGGCACTATTATTAATGATATTTTCTTTCCTCTTAACTCTCTCCTTTCCCCTTCTCCCTTTCCCCTCCTTCCTCCTTTTTTTCTCCTGTCAGGTCCAGCAACAAAATGTGGTTCATTTTAATCCAAAATAAAAACTTTATTTATTTATACTTTATACTTTATGAAGTCCCTGTTGGCAAAGCACATTTGTTCAGCACAACAAGGCAGCTGGACCACCATTCTTCTGTTATGATACTGGACAATACAAGTCAAAAAAGCCCAATTTCAAATAAATATCCATAGTGACTTACATAGTGACTACTTTATAAAGGTAACTGGAAGTTAAAGGAAACATAAAACTTGATTCACAGATAACTTCACTGTCATACGTAGAAATTAATGCATTTACTGAGACCAGTTCAGAGAATTTCTAAAATGGTATTGGTAACATCAGCAAAAACATCTTTAGATGGACTTTTTTATTCCTGAGATGGAAACTCATTGACATATAGTTGTGTAATCACTAAATCTTATTTTAGTGAAATGCGAACTAGTATGTAGGGGATGCACAACGTAGTTTGCTAAGGCTGTGTGCCTTAGCAAACTACTTTCATCAGTTGTTCGACAGTGTTTGCAGCTGCTACGTGCAGGCGTACAGCTGTTAGCAGTGACAACACGCGTTGATCACTATTGAGAGAAAGTAGCTCCAAGCAATTTTGAGGGGTGAGTTTTTGTTCCGTGATGGTTTTGTTTTGGAAATTAATCACTCATTCGAACACATATTGTTTTGAGAAGAAACAAGTTTTAATTTGTTGACCCCAGGAAACCTGCCGGGACTAATTTGGCTTTGACCAAAACCAGACCAGAACTTGACTTACAGGACGCTGTGATACTTATGACACTTATGATATTTTTGTTATCATCATATTTGTCCAAACAAATATACTTTAAGTTGTACCAGGCATTAAAATGGACAATAAATTGAGGAAAACAACCGGTGATCTAATCTTTTTTCCCCCAACTGTACTTGTTGAATATATGTCAAATGCACTAATATGTCCTGGTAGTCTACATGTGAAAAATAAAAAGGCAAAAATAGTCTGCAAGGAGAAGTGACGAAAATAGATGAATCATAAAGTCTAACAGCACTGTGTGGTAATACGCACCCGTATCATGCCTTTGCACACCTGGGTTGAATATTCATACTCCAAACAGTATTGTACATCTGTCCAAAACCCCAATTAAGCTTATTTGTCTGTGCCGTAAAGCTCCATTGTTGTCTGAAAACAATTAAAAAGACATCACTCAACCTTTGAGCATTTCACAATCTAAACACATGTTCCGCCTGGCAGAGGCAGCGATGACCGCCGTTATTATTCTTTGGAGCTCTGTTGTTGATGATTACTTTCCATTTTCTAAGGAAGGCATGTGTCACTAAGTACCACTGTCTGGCTTAATGGTGTATCTTTAAACATTTTTGGTGGTCTGTGGTACAAATAATACCCTAAATATTGCTTTGGATACAAAGGCAATGCTATTTCTTGGTGTTAATGTTTGCAATAAAGTTGTCAACAATAACAAAAGTATAGAAAATCCCCGTATATATGTATAATTTATTTTAAAGTAAATCTCCATCACCAGGCACTCCCCTACCTCACTGACCTAATCAAGCCTCATGTCCCCTCTCACAGCCTCTGATCCTCCTCTGCACCACCTCCTCACCCCACCACCCAAAACCAAGCACCAAACCTGGGGGCAGAACATTTTCCATCACAGTCCAAATGCACTCCCCCCTACCATCCATCACTGTTCTGACCACAGCACTTTTAAATCCATTTTAAAAACTAATTTATTTAAGATTGGTTTTAATGTTTAGATATTGTATTCTGACTGTTTTTATTTTATTGTAGTTGACTTTTATTGTACTTTATGTAAAGTGTCTTTGAGTGCCATAAAAAGCGCTATACAAATAAAATGTATTATTATTATTATTATTATTATTATTATTATTATTATTATTATTATTATTATTATTATTATTATTATTATTATTATTATTATTATTATTATTATTATTATTATTATTATTATTATTATTATTATTATTATTATTATTATTATTATTATTATTATTATTATTATTATTATTATTATTATCAAAGTAGCTGCTCACCATAAGTGAAGTAGGCCACTTCATCAGGCAGTGAGGCATTGCTGATGTCTTCATCTGGTACATGCATGTCCACATATTGCTGGGCTTTGGATGCCTTCAAGAAAGCCATGAAGCGTGCTGTGAAGGATGCTACAAAGATGGACAGCATGCCAAAGTCCAGAACATTCCAAAGGTGCATGATATACTCCCGTGGCCCGTCACTCCAGATTTCCTTACATTCTGACCAAATCATACCTGAGGAAAAGAAGTAGAAAGATGCATTTGAGAAACACACATGCACAGTACATATGGATGAGAATGGAAGCCAAGGTATATATATATATATAGAGAGAGAGAGAGAGAGGAAACACAATATATATATATATATATATATATATATATATATATATATATAAAGAGAGAGAGAGGAGACACTCATAACAGTAGAAATATACATGTAAGGAAAAGAGAGACACTGAAAATGAAGACATACATCCACCATATTTACTGTACATAAATGGATAAATTCAGTGAATACATACACAAAAGCAAATTGGTTCTCTCTAGCAGAAAACTTACAGTGCTAGAAAAAATTAAGAGACCACTGCAGTTTCTTCTGAAGTCAACGTGTCTGCCTGTATGATAGCCAGTCCATTTCTATGTCTGTTGAATTCCAACACCTTATTCTACTGAATAAAGACCTGCTCCATGTCTTATTTAAGAAGAAGTACAAACATCACTACTGTGACCATCACCATTATGCCACTATGAACTTTTCCCAAGTTACAACATTAGGTTTGTGTTGTTTAGAAATGATTATGATCTGGTTTTCTTTGCATTACTTCAGTCTGAAAACACCTAAATATTTTGGTTATTTTGACCATGTCATTTTTATTCGTAATTTGAGAGACATGTTATCTGTAGCTTAGACAGTGAAACAAAAATGTTCATTTTACTCAAACACATAAATATAAACAGTAGAATCAGAGAATGTGATCGTTCTGTAATAGTGTCTCATTTTTTTCCAGAGCTGTATGTAAACACATACAGTATATACTTGTAGACATGAACACATAATTTGCACATACACAGATGCTGATGACAAAGTTCATGATTTCCACTCAGACGTTCTTGTTTATAGTTCAGACACACACACACACACACACACACACACACACACACACAAATCCACTCTGTCATTCCCTATTTGAAGCCAAAACAAGGAGAAAATTGCTTAGTGAAAAGCCCCCATGATCAGTATCATCTCTATAACAATTACTGAGCCTTCAAAAGCATGCTGCTGGAATTACAATTACCCGACACTAGCTCAGCCACGAGTCACTGCACGCACACTCACACAAATATAGAAACAAATACACTTGAGCACCTGCTGCCAAAATCCCAATGGATAAAAAATGGCATCATTACAAATATACAGGTGAAATAATAGAGCCATATGTGAACAAAATACATTGAGTGCACATATATTAACAAAATATGCATGTCTTTCAGTGAAATGAGGCGGTGGGCAGCAGACAGGCAGGAGCTGGGGTCTTATCTGTATATTTTCATTTGTCGAATTTGTTTTCTGACATTTCCTTCATCTCTGCTACATTCATATACACCATACACTTTGCCTTAACACCCTCAACTGCTTTCCTTAAATACTTTCCTCCTTCTAATATTTCCCCAGAACCTCTGCTCAGGCCAACCTCCAAATTTCCCTGAAGCTTATCAGCAGGACTCAGCCCGACTCTAGCTACAACGAGCCAGGAAACTTCTATTTGATTTTCTGAGGATAAAAGAGAATACATTGTTGTATTGCCATATCCTTGCCTCATATCTTCTAAGTTGGTATAGTGTTGATCTTTTATTCTGCCTTATATAAAGGTGAACGAAAAACTTTTGCAACTTCTCAGCAATCTTATGTTGAATAAAACTTTAAAGTAACTTAACTTGTAAAACCATGCTACTCCTGCACATCTTCATAGAACATATTCACATTTTGACAAAAAGATATTCGGGCTATTTATCAGTGCTATTAACTTTTAATGTAGAATACATGTATGTATCAAACATAGACATATTAACATTTTATACTATAGTGTGTGTAGACTCAGAATAGCACCTGACTTACCCAACACCCACTTCATGATCAACATCTCTGTCCAGGAGAACTGGGTGGTCTTGACCCTGAAAACTTGTCGTGGATGGTCTGTAATGGTCTCATTTGGCAGGTTCTTAACACCTTCGAAGCGGTCCGAGGCATTGACAACCAGCAGACCCAAGAAGATGGTGAAGGACACAGCATGAGCCACAAACTTCATAAAGGGGCTCCGTAAGATCTGACCAAGCTGCAAGAAGAAAGAGTGACAAAAAAAGGGTCTTTACTCCCTTATTATCAATAGCCACTTTTACACGGAGGTAGCAGAAAAAAAGATGAGATGGTTGTTGCAGGTGGGATTGAGTTAGGAATTAGAAAGTGGGTATAAATATGCCTGCCTGCAAGAAGGAGCAGGTGTTTGGGCTGTTGGTTCCCACCAGAGAAGTGAGGCAGGTGAACTTTTCAGTCAATGCTGACATGCAGAGAAACAATGGAACACATGTAGGCAGAGGCCCTGTTTTAAGTGGTTATATTGTTAGGGGTGTGTGTGACATGAGCTGTTTTTATGTTTCAGACCCTGCTGGGGCTTGAAGTACCAGTAGTCACTAAAGGAAATGGTTTCAACACACCAGGTATTTTAAAGTTGTCAATGTAATCTACTAACAGTAGTGTATTTAATGGCTTTAATAAAGTGTTCATGGGTTTTATTGTGCTTTTCAAAGAAATATTGGTGGGTTACTAGCTGTTTCTTTTGTATTATTGGTTGTTTTTGGTTTTCTCGTATCTATCTAATGGGCATAAAATAATGGGCGGATTCGTTTTCTTTCATTCTTTTTGTTCCTTTGTCTTTATTTTGTTGTTGTTTTAACCTCTGTCAATCTAAATAAATGTATTCATTGTCATTACTGGTGCTCATAAACTATAGTGGGAGTAACATGGTAATGTCAGATTTTTTTCCACACTTGACTAGTTTCTACAGCTAAGACAAATGAATAATAGAACTGAGACAAACATAGCTTGAGCATAGCAGTGTTCACTTTTTTCATTTACTGATTTTTTTTTTTTTTTTTGGCTTAAAACAAGATGTATTTATTTATTTTTGCTTAAATCAGGCAAAAGGAATCTGCTACTGGAACAATGGCAAGATTTCTTGATTTTCAAGAGCTATTGTCTAAAAATTACTTCACTGAAAAGTTTCTGTTCTGTCTTATTTTATGAGATAAATAGTAAACTTGATAAGAATAGATTTTTTTCCCCCCAGTGACTTGTTGTTCTTAAATACAGTAAAAGTGAAATATTCCTGTAACAGAAGTGCTGTGTAAAAGGAGCTCATACATAGTTTTTAATGATTCCAATCTAAGATAATTCAGTTTGTGTCCATGTGATGTACAATTCTGCATTGTCCTGGGAATCACACTTATGTTTTTGAACTGCAAAATGATTAAAAAAAAAAAACAAGAAAATCGAAAACATCTGCTACGTATTTATTGAGAAAGACACATTTTTGTCAAATCCATGAGGTTGTAGCCTTGTGAGATTTAAATCTGAAAAGCAGCTCTACACAACCACATTCACAAACAAACACCAGCTGTTATAATTCATGCATAATGTTTATCTATGATCACTTTAACAGTCAGTGTAACTAGACAGCAGACAGTCACCAGAGTTTGAAGAAATGCACCATCTGGAGAAAACACGGTGCAAGGTGACACTACGCATGGAGGTTTAAAGATGCTGTCACACAGAGCGACCTCCTTTTAATTGCAGTAAAGTATGCCAAGGCTCACAATACGCACTAATACACATACACACTCCCAACCTCATACAGATATTTGAGGTCTGAACATTTGCTGCTCTCTAAACCTGCTGTGTTCAATATTAACAACCCACAGGGTATCTGCATACTGTGTGGATTGAAACTCATCACATCTTGTACCTGCTCCCCATACCACACACACACTACACTAAACCACAAGGGAAGAGGTTATCTGGTAAATCTTAACCCTGCAAAACCTCCTCTGCACCTCCTCCTCCCACTGGGATGTCTGTAGCTCCTTCATTACTCCCAGCAGCTGTGCTGATAAGGCTGATCCATTTCACCTCTCAGCTTAAATAAGATGGTCATTCTAGATCAGGGTGACTGTTGCATGAGCACAGCATACTACATGAGTTTTTCTCTTACGTCAGTTTGATGGTTATAAAAGCTGATGTTTCTGCCTTTGAATAAAGTGGTGACCACTGGGAACCAGCACTTGCATGATAAAAGAAAGAGGTTTGGTGTGAAATAGACATTTAATATGGCTAGAGTGAAGCTGCTGCATTTTTTCACATGAGGAAACCTAGATAGATGGGCCTATCCACTGTGTGCAGTCACGCATCCACTACGAATAAAAATGTGTATATGCATCAAGGCTAATTTATGATACATATTATGTAAATTGAGGGTATACCGTATACATCTACCTCATTAGGCCTTTACTATTCTGGGGGGATTTTCCTTAAAATGTCTGAAAAATACCTCTACAAATTAAAATGACTGCTGTTCTTTAACTGCGTGGAGTATAGATCAAATAATGGGTTCTTTGTAAAGGTAACACTCTGTAGTTTGGACTAAAACACTCACTTTTGCTGTTTATTTGACAACTGTAGAAAGTACAGTAGCTGTATAAAGATGTAGAATTAGAAATACAAATACATTTACATTTATAATTTTTGTGTGAAAACAAGGGTGTATGCAGCTGCATTTACTGTATGGCTTCAAACACATTATTTACCAAAAGACCAATGTCTTGGAACTTTGCAATCAGAACTTTATGCGTAAAAATGTCACTTTTAGAGGATTTTTTTCTGTGGTTATGTGTATGTGTTTTATAAAGGGGAAATTTGGGAAATTTAACAATTTTTCCAAAGTGGCTACATTTGGAAATTTTTAGAAAAGCAAGCAAACAAACAAACTGTTGAATCATTTAAATACAAATATTTTAGCAAAACTTCATGAAAATAAATATTTCACATACAACACAACAATCATAAAAGTCCAAACTAGTATTCTG
The DNA here is from genome assembly GCA_020466265.1 of Siphamia tubifer. Classification (NCBI taxonomy): domain Eukaryota; kingdom Metazoa; phylum Chordata; class Actinopteri; order Kurtiformes; family Apogonidae; genus Siphamia; species Siphamia tubifer. The sequence goes on along the minus strand of CM035792.1, from coordinate 26,875,875 downwards.
GTCCATTCTTACGTGTGTTCTAGACCTAAATACTGAACTGGATTATGTTTACTGTTATGAGGAAACCAACACCACTTTTGTCTACATCGATAGATTGACCAGATGACAGCCTTCAAAATAAAATAAGACAAATCCTATTTGCCTTTTCTGTAAATCACTCTTTTATGTATGTGGTGTTACTGTTGCACTTCAGAATGGTTTATATATTTGGAAAGATGACTTTGTTCACTTTTATTTTATGTGTAACAAGTGGGTGTGCATTAATGTGGGAGCTGTATATTTGAGTGTTATTTAATGGAAGAAACTTTATTAATCCATTGCAGGAAATTAATTGTTACAAACATGAAAAGTATGTAGTAACAGGCTGCTCAACATTCCAGCACCAAGTAACATTTCTATGAAAGAGAGACATGAAAAAGGAAATAATGTCACCTACGTGCTGGGACAGTAAGAGGTTAATTACTGTTTACTTAACATATCTGACCTCTTTCTTTCTTTAAACCAATTGAGGTAAAAGAAACAGGAAAAAAGAAAAGGGAATAGAATGGATTGCCTTCGCTGTTTCCAAATGGGTGACTTGTCACACATGTTTATTGTAGTTCTTCTTTAATAACAGTTAAAAACCCACACTCCTCTTTCATCACACAGCACCAGATTTTCTTGTAAAGTCTAATTTAATATGGAGTGGTCTCCTGTCAATCTAACTACCTAATGAATATTGATTTTGACCCTTTCCTGAGGTTATTGATTGTTTTTTTTTCCCCATGTGGCAAATCTACCTTCAGCACAAATCAGTAAAGGACACAAAGCAACCAGATAAGAACAGACACGGTGCAGACTGAGGGTATCTTTACACATGAATAAATGAGTTGGAAGTTTCATGCAAAATCATATTAGATCAAATTACATACTGTATATGACAGGCTGCAGTAAAATAATTAAAGAAAAATGAAAAGCTATTGGAAGTACAAGGGCAATATGTAACATTTAAACATGTCAACATATAATTGTTGAATTGAGTGTGATAATGGGTTAATGTACCATACATAAAGAGTTTAGTGTTTTTGCATTTCCAGCTTTAAAACAGCACCATAAATGAATTAATATGTGTGTAAAATAGGTTCCAAGTGCCATTTTTATTACAATGTTGAAGTGGGCATCTTTCCTCAAAAATATATTACTACTATTATCACAAACACTGCCTGTCCAAAAAACTCGCACATGCAGTATTTGACTGCACCACCTTTGGTTTTGCTTACAGGATACATTTACTTTGACTTTTTTGCCACATAATGCTTATGTAGTGTCACAATAAGGTTTATAGTATTTTTTTTCTCCATTCATAGTTGCATTCATTTTTGATTATTGATGATGATGGAAAATCAGATATCTTTGTAAACTTGTCATCATCCCAAATTACAGTCTGCACTTTTTGAAGGATAATTTTTGTGTGAAAATGATGTCTGATGGTCCCTGACATATTCTCTCACAAGACTGATGACCCTGATCAATCCTGGTGGTGTCTAATCTGTTAAACATTACAGACATGAGAGGACACTTACTGCATCAGATTGATTAAATAACTTGTTCCAGCTGAAATATTATTAACCACTGAAGTATTTACTTATGGAAGGATCTGAACTATTTACTTAGTTAAATCAAGTGTCGTCTCCTGTAATAAAAATCAAAGGTGATGCAGTGAAATATTGCACATGCAACTCTTTTTTTTTGTAGACGGGTCCTTTTTTTTTTTTTTATTTTTTTTTTTTTAGATGGACAGTTACATTGATTGCCCAAAAGGTGAGTGCAGTGATTCATATGTTTCAGTTGTGTTGTAATTATTCATTACCCCAAACCCCCAAAGGGGAGGCAAGGGTTTTTGATTTGGTTTGTTTGTTTGACAGTACAAGCCTGTGGGGACAGTGTTAAAATCTGGGGTTGGGTTGGATGGTCATGTACGTGTTATGAATTACAAAACCTGATCAAAATGTGTGTTGTACTGTAATTACCTCCACCAAGGAGATTATGTTTTTGGTGGAGATTGTCTTTCAGCAACATTACTCAAAAAGTTATGGATGGATTTTGCAAACATTTTTAGGATGTGTTGGGAGTGTCATAAGGACTCTTGTCACTCTCCCAATGCATCCTGAAAATGTTATCAAAATCCATCCATAACCTTTTGAGTCATGTTGCTGATAAACAGACATACAGACAGACTCTAGCGAAAACATAACCTTGGCGGACCTCTCTTCATTTGAAGGGGGGGGGGGGGTCTGCCTTGGTGGAGGTTTGCGCTCTCAGAGTGCTTTTCTAGTTTAACTGATGCAAATCCACTGTTGCCCATAAAGATGAAAAAATGTTGTTTCTACATTCACTCCTGTCTTTATTCCTATTCATACATGTCAGTAGTCAGTTATTACCAGGTGCAAGGTTTACATACAGGAATAAAATATGGCAGATGTTGACAGTGTTTTACTAATTACTGTTTCTGTATTAATGTAGTATTAGCAAATCTCCATGTTGTGTATTGATCTAAAATATGAATTTAAACTCTAAATCTGACTTCGAGAGAGAGAAATCTGAAAACCGATTGATTGATTGAAATCTTTATCTTTATTTTAACATGTAGACAATTAAATCAACTAACAAAAGTTCAACAGGTGGTGCCAGGCACAACAACCCCCGCCCCCTTGTACACATTTTACCTGATTTGCCCTACCTCTATAATTGTGAAATCACATTTTTGGTGACTGTGAGCTTGACCTTTGACCTACATTCATCAAAATTGAATGGGGTCTATTCTGGACCACCTTGCCCCTTTCCTGAAAATTTAATGGAAATTAATCCAGTAGTCTTTGTGTAAAGCTGCTGACAGAAAAAGACAGACAGACAGACAGACAGACAACACACACACATACATACACTGATACACATATAAATTTAAAAAAAAAAAAAAATTAATTAAACATAACATGAACATTTTCCAGTTCTTATTGCATTGGCTCATGTCATTTCTATTACTCTGTAAAGATTCAAAGTATTTTCTCTCTCTCCATGCATGTTGATTTTCTTCATTTTTCACTTCCTGCAATCAATAAGACAGATTCTGTATTGAATTAAGCGTCTATTTTCATCTCATTTTCCTATTAAAGCAGACTTCTAAAGCGATTATATAGCATTTTCTCTCTCTACTTGCAATGACTTACGCCTTACTTATGTGCAAGAAAAATATCAAAGTGCTTTAATCTGTTGCTGCTGATATGAAATGGTTTGCGGCTCTGATATTGGTGTGTTCTGATGCTGTAAATTGAAAATCTTATAAGCTGTAAAAGATAAGATGAAATGAGAAAATTGCTTTATTATTGTTAGGTGTAGGAGGGTATGGTACACTTAATCAGCTGAAACACGTTAAAGCTTTCCAAACACAGCCTGCATGTGTCTCCATTTATGTATCTGATGCACTAATTTAACCTACAATATGCATTTGCAGGGTTGTCACTCTTTCCCTGAAATTATTTTCCAGAACGTTTCCAGGACATTTTCAGTCTCCAACTGCCTTGTATTATAGCATAATATTATATAATATTATCATATAATATAGTATATAGTATATAGTATATTATATATAATATTATATAATATTGACTATATTCTGAGTCAATATTCTCTTCTCATTCACTGTCATTCACCTGGCAGTTCTTCTCTCACAGTGAATAACTTTGGAGTGTAGTCCACCATAAATTCTCCATGTGTTTATAAACAGAGCCAGTGGGTCACTCTGGTATTTTTGGAAATGTGTTGTGACGTGTACTGTAGGAAATGGAGGTCGATGCAACTGCAATAGCAGCAATAACACACATATCGACCAATTGAAAGCAGGTGTGTGGAACTCCACTTCCCAAAAAGCACATTATGACAAATTTCTGAAAATGCCCGAGTGGCTGAGAGATTTGGAATATTTACACTATGACTTGGGTTTTACAGATTTGATGAAAAATTGTTGATGAAAATCACACAGTTTATAATTAATTTTAAACCTCAGTTCTTCTCATTTTGTTTTTAAAATATACATTTTATTTAGGCCTGTCAAAATGAATGCATTAATGTGGATTAATCCATTATCATGATTGATCTGAATAAAATTTGAATGCTGTTAAATGGAATTGTTATTTACAGTTGTTTGTTTCAAATTGTTTTGTTGAAACTGTTGAATATATATATATATATATATATATATATATATATATATATATATATATATATATATATATATATATATATATATATATATATATATATATATATATATATATATATATATATATATATATATATATATATATATATATATATATATATATATATATATATATATATATATATATATATATATACATACATATATATATATATATATATATATGTATGTATGTATGTATGTATGTTTTGTATCGACCGACATAATGTGTTTTGCACACTCTGCAAGATGGAGTTTTCTTTTGACCAAAGCACTTGCAGCTTAAAACACCACATTAACATGAAGCATACATTCGTCAGACATTCTGCTAGCACTTCAGCTAACATGTTGTCAAGCTTGAAATGAAAACGTCAAGTGCAGATATTTTCCCTTTTTTTGAGTCTGTTTGCTCATGCAAAATGGGACGCAAGTTAATATACGTAGATTAAAATCATGATTAATAGAAATTAATCCAAAACAACACTGTCATTAAAAATTGTAATAATTTGACAGCCCTATAGTTTTTAACTGTAGTCCCTTTCACTGATCTCTGAGCTATTAGAAAAAAGTGACAGGTTAGGTCAGGTGCTGGATTCATAACCAAATGTAACGGCGTCCACCTGCGTGCATGTAACCGCACACACAAAACCAGACTGCATACATTAACATGATCAGGCGTTTCCATGACATGATTATACTGTGCATTGACTCAACATGTTTCACAGGTGAAGATTTCACATTCATCCTTTTCATTATCTTACACACACTTGACATCAGCTGCTCTATCATTAAACCCACAAAATAACTAATTCATCAGCCACACCCAACGTGAACCACTCCAAGGTCCTCAACAGTGTTTTTAATCTACCTCAGTGCACACACCGCTTGAAGATGAGGCAGGGGATTATTAAGGTTGATGAGCAGATTTGCATAACCATTCCCTCAGCAGCTCTGTGTGTGTGTGTGTGTGTCATGTTGTGTCACTTTACAGATTATAATTTACGTGATGGAGTATTAACAAAATGTGATAAAGTGCCTCAGGGCCCAATGATCACATACAGTAGTGATTACTTGATGCTCTTTAAACCACACTAATCATTTAGTCAGTCTGTCCAGCAGTTTAGAGAGATTTAGATTTAAATATTTTGACAACAAATGCATGGATTGAGATTCAGATTTGCACCATGGTTCATGGTTTGGCAGAAAAGTAAATGCAGATGATTTAAGTCATTTTGAAAGTAGCAGAAGGTGAAAAGCAGGCGCAAGAACTCCAGCGTAAACCAAAAAGAAGGATTTAAACATACAATAAAGTATAATATTGTAGGCATATTTGTATATTTATGGGGCTATAAAAAGAGTATTGCCATTATAATATACAGTATCTAGTCAAAGTCTGTCCGAGGACATCCCCTTTAGTACAATGCTTCCCAACCTGTTTTGGCTTGTGAGAGCCTTTTTTTAATTATTCTGTTTTATTATGTAATATTTTGCTATACTTTGTTGTTACAAATAAAGGTTAATTTTATACAACATTTATGTGATATAATGTGTCTTATTATGGACAAAGGCAAAAAAGCCATGTGTAGATAACTGCACAAAGTGAGAATTAGATTTTCCTTGGTCAGGATACGTACAGTTATCCTGACTGTTGCCCTGTGGGACACTTCTACAACCGATCCGTTTTCAAAGGAGGGGCCTTATCTAAAATCCTTGCATATGATTAGATGAAGAATCTGACTGATGCGCTGCTTCAGCGACTCATGATTAACTCAAACCGTGACTCAGAGTGACAGCAGGAAGAAGAGCCATACTGCAAACAGTATGGCTGCACCTAAACAGACCAGTGTGTTGTCTGTAAATGACCATAGTCGTATGTGCAGGGAAAATCTGAGGATAAAATGCAACAGCCAGCAGATATTCCTTGCACTTCCCTATAGACAATGTGTAGGCCAGAACTTGGTCTTAACGTGTCAGATGTTCCAGAAAAATCCTCTCTCATATGTCTGAAATACCTTCACTTGGTAGGGAGACACCATGGTACTCTAGACACTATAAGGGAACGGCAAAAAGCTGAAGAGGAACTGAGTGCTGAACATATGATGGAGACACAGACAGACACAACGCTGCCCAGTCATGGTTGGCTCCTTAGTTTTTCAGAAAGTCTCAACTACACGATACTCAGTTGGTTGCGTGAGCCTAGCGTGTAGTTTATCGAAACGCAGCCAGATGATGTGAGTCAGGTTAACATACAGTCAGTCTAACTTGTATTTAAAAGGCTGATAATTAATACTGAACAAATTCAAACTATGAAAGAGCTGCAGCATCTGAAACTGACCTCAGTGAACAGATAAACAGCACCACAGTGCTTCAGTTTCAGTCACCTCATCATATATTTTTTATTAGTATGTTTTTTTTTTTATCAATTACTAGAAATTTCAGGTGACCCCATTTGACTTTGAGGACCCTGTGTGAGGTCCTGATGCCAAGGTTGAAAAACACAACTTCACTGTGTGTGTGTTGAACTCTACAGAGGATGTAAACCACTATGATCACAGGATAAAGCAGGAATCGGTGAGGTTAGAAGATGTGTTTGTGTGTTGTGTATCCACATACTTTGCTACATGGCATTATCCAGTAGGCGATAGCCAGGAAGGGCAGGCCCACAGTGACTCCCAGGACCGTCCAGCACTTCACCCCAATGGACTGTTGCCTCAGGCCAGGCAGGTTCTCATACCAGATTGTCAACAGTTGCTGCTGGCAGTTTGGGTGGGCGACAAACTGCCCGAAAAGAGACACAATTTGCAAAAACACATCAATAGATGCTCTGTTAACAAAATGAGGATTTTTTCTTAAACAAGGAAGTCATTTTGAAAAGCACAGTAAACAAAACCTGACCACACACTGACCACTACACTGTCAGTAAAATTACAACACCACGCAAGTCCCCAAAACAGGTTACTTATCTATATCAAAACAAATCCATGGAAAATACATTTAAAATGTGCTACTTATGATTTGAAAATTTATTAGGATAAAATCCTTGAACTATTTGATGACCAATTCTGTTTTGGACACAACATACATCGCAAAGTACATACACCACTTAAAGTGACTGCCTCTGAAAAATAAGACAGACAGAAGTATGTTTCAAAATAACAGTCAATGAAATAGACCTAATAACAGATAAGTTATTCCAAACCGCTATAGTAGGGCTTTAAACTTGAAAGCTCTTTCCCTAACAGTTTTCTTAGAAGAAAACCAAATAGAGTTGTCTCCAGTTGCATAATATGATGATTTGATGGTAAAGGTAGCAGAGGCACGTGTATCACATCCAGAATACAGAACACACCAGGATCAATCTTGGCATTGCATTGCATTTTAAAACCTCTTAACAAGAGATATGTCAAGCTTTAGAAAATTGCTTCTACTCCACATAAGAAGAGGTCATACTGTAGTACTGTAATACTATTTATGCTCCACAATGGAACTCATATAGCCTTGTACTAGCATTATGACCCGAAACCAATGTTGTATCACAGTAGGATTTTAATGTCAATAGCAACTGGTTTAATTTATTTTACTATTGTCTGTAGAATATAAAACAGTGTATATCATTCCTATTTTTTTTTCTTTATAGCTCTGTAGATTGAGTGTTGAATGCCCAACAATCCAAATAAGGAATGCCCCTCTTGCTCATCTTCATTTTATTATTCATTATATTCTAAAGTGAATGAACAGACTGCATTTGTATTTATAGCACAACTTTTCTATCTTCATTAGAATAAAATTTATTAGTCAGAACACATTTGTATTCATAGCTGTCACTTGGGTTCAGGAATCAATTAAATATACTGTACAGTATAGCAGCAAATATAGACTCCATTAGTGAAAGATTTTAGCTTTATTAGGAAAAGGTTGGTGTGCATATCGCATGGTTAATAAGTCAAGAAGAGCAATAAAGTAAACAGAAGCCACCACTGGTCTGCTGTGACAATTCAGAAGACAAAGCGATGATAGATGAAAGGTGGATGTTTTTGTTCCAGCTGGAGGAAGGATGTGAACAACAGAGCAATCAATGCAAAATTGTTGATCAACTACAAATCAAAGCCAGTGTATCTGCATAGTATGATGTGAGCAGCAGGTAATCCTTTCCACAGTCTCATCTCTGTTGATTTTCTATAGCGTCAGGGTTTCCTATAATCACTCATCCCACCACTTCACCAATCAGCCTTTGTTTAGTGAAGTCAGGAAGAGTTGCTTTGAGCTAGCAATACATATCCTGCTCTTTTATCCATCGATTGAAACATATGGCATGTCCGTGTGGACCTATTCATGTCTGCATGCAGAAACACACACACACACACACACACACACACACACACACACACACTCTAGTACATACAAAACCATAGTAAACACAGTTAGCCCCTTGTGTCTCATGACAGGTCTATCAAATCCACTGACCCATGGCACAAACCTTGCCTGCATCAAACATCATCCCCACTGTACAGTCATGATGCACCTGGTTTCCATGGCAACCCCCACCTCTTCTTTTCCCTCCTGTGTAATTAACGGCTACAATTTTGGTTACTCTTTTGTACAGGGGGAAAAAAAAACACAAAACAAACAGGGTGTTTACTGCCCAGTGCACACACGAACACAGGCACCGGCACTAACATGAGCCTGCACATGGACTCACACACTGGGGATTCAGCTGATTAGAGAAAGCATGCAGCACATGAAGGTCAAACAGGAAACAGTGTGTGTGTGTGTGTGTGTGTGTGTGCGTGTGTGTGTGTGTGTGAGTACAAGTGAGAGTTTGTGGTAGGGGCAAAGGGAGAGAAGGGATTTAGTGTGACATTTATTTAGAACACCTCTGCTCAGTAGGGATTAGCTCTCTGACACAGAGGCCAGTTTGTTGTTTACAAGGGGCTTCATACGTCAAAACACACAAATACAATTAGTTTTGCACACATATATATCTCCAAAACAGAATAAAAACTTTAGCATAATTACACTTGATTGAGCACATGTTCCCTTTATGGTTACAGTATAATTATTCATTCATTTCTGAAGTGCTTTGACCTTAAAGGACATGTTGCCAGTTCATCGCAGGGATGACATATACACACAACCACTTACTGACATGGATTCATATGAATTGACCTATTAAGGTGCATCCTCCTGGATGGTGCATCCTTCTGGAGGTAGCTGGAGTATCTGGAGTAGGGCTGCAACTATCAAGAATTGTAGTAGTTTAGTAATCTACTGAAAATTCCTTTGATTTATGGAGTAATCAGATAAAAGTGGATTTTTCCAAAATTAGGCTATGACAAGGAAACCGTTGCCCATTTTGTCGGTGGTTTTGGGAAATGAACCATGCAAATCATGGCTGCATGGTTCACTGGCTAAGTGCTTGACACCATCGTAATAATGTAGCCACACATTCACCATAATTAACATGAACCTATCCCCCTGCAGGGCTAACATTATATGTTATTAGGGTGCATTAAAATTAATCTCATTAATTTGTGCTACATTAATTTTTAGATGTGCTGTTATGGATATAGAAAGACCATGTAATAGTGGATACATGTCACGTTATTCACCTTGGTGAGCAGTCTGAAATGCTTCCACGCATTTTATTATTGTGTTTATTTTGTCTTTTGTTATTGTTATTTTCACTTGTCTCCAGGGTTCCTACAGCTCAGGGCAGTTAAATTCAAGAATTTTTGGACTTTTTTAATGCCGTCTGAAATTAAATGTAAGACCAAGCCGACAATGAATCAAAATTGAAAAGGGAAAAAAAACCCTGCCATGAATTACCTGGGGGCAGTTTTACCCAACTGTTTATTTTAAATAGAACATGACTTTTTCATCCAGTTGCTGCTACATTCATTTGCATCAAAAAGCATAACTTTGACATTTTTAATATATAACACACAGACACACACACACCATATAAGCATATCCTTGCAAAAAACTAAGTATAGTAAATGGAATACTACACCCACAGAATGATGTGGCCTCATTTTCTACTCACCCTAAATTATTTTGTAATATAGACAGCCTAATTGTTACCAAATACTTTTGATGTCAAACTAACATAAATCTTATTAATGTGTCAAAATTTGTATGACTTTTGAACATTTCATTTAAGACATTTTAATGCCAATTACGGCCTTATTTTCAAAACAATTAATTCAATGCCTTTTAAGACTTTTCAAGGATCCGCAGGAACCCTGGTCTCTTACATCCTCCAGCTGCTTTAAGCGAACACTTCTGCGTCCTCTGTCATCTTTCTTTGCTTTAATAATAATAATAATAATAATAATAATACATTTTATTTAAAAGCGCCTTTCAGAACTCCCAAGGACACTGTACAGGGTAAACACAAAAGAAGCAGCACAAAAGAAATAATAATAACAATAAGTTAAGACTAAAAAAGAAAAAAAAGAAAAAAAGAAAAAAAAGGAAAAATAAAAAAATAAAAATGAATAACAATTACTTTACAATTAAATGAGTGATTCCTCAAGGGAGACAAAATTCCTCAGTCATTTGTTTTGTAATGGAGGTAATCATATTAGTTGGGGAATCGTTTCACCCCTAATCTGAAGAGAACTCATGCAGACACAGGGAACATGCACGACTGTACTGCCTACAATATGGTTGTCTTTAGATCACAATGGAGTGACCTTTAAAAACATAAACTACTGAAGCATCTGCTTTTGCTTAGGTCTCTGATCTTCAATTGCCATCATCATATAATTACTGACAGAATTTTTATTTGGCAGAATTTTAATCATCTTACCAACTAAATTATGTTTAATATAACTGGTAGATAGTTAACAGTTCAGATCATTAAAGAGTGATATTTTGCTTTTTTTGGTAGGTTTTAAACAAATGGAATTATGCATTTTACAACATGTCCCTGTGGTTTACAAAAACAATAAATGCTGCCTGGGTCTGAATTCTTCACAGGTCCATCTTCAACCCTATTTCTAAGTAATGACAACAGAAGCATTATTTTGAGCGCTGGTCCTTTAAATGCACATGAGCCTCTTCATGCTCCACCCCCTCCAGGATGTGTTGACCATGCTGCTCTGTCCCTTTCAACCCCTTGTGTTCATTAATACAACCAACAGCTGAACATTTTAGGTAATTGTCTTGAAGTTTGGACAGATTATCAGTTTTTTACTACAACTGCTGCTGCTGACAAACAATTATATCATACTCAGAGAAATGTTTGTCGGAAACGTCATATGTGCAAATGTTGTGACGCAACTAGTTACAGACGCAAAAAACATATTAAGAAGGGATTAAAACAGGTTGTAGAAATCCACTTGGTTTTTGCCAAAATTAATGGAGGGTTGAAATCCAAACTTTATGAACTCTTATGGTCCAAATACACAAATAAATGAACCAATGAGTAATAAAAGAAGATTTAGTAAAATAGGTTATCTCTAAAGTCAAATTTGGTCTCAATCAGCTCTTTTATGAATAGATTCTTGTTTTTGTTGGTTTATAGTTTTAAAGCTGGATCTGGCAGTCAACATATTATATTCGTATTTCATCTCATTTGTGATAATTTTCTGATCTCACCTTTTTTACTTCGTACTTGATAGCCAGTTTGACACGGCTGAGGCAGGGTCGGTTGTAGGGGCTCGGAGGGCACTGGTCCACATCACCATTCAATATGGCCTCCACTTCCTCTGTGTCTCGACAAAGGTCCAACACACCCACCACAAAATCTTTACACTGCATGGACAGCTTCCGGTAGTCATTCTGTCAAAGAAAAAACATGGGAAGACTTTGAAAACCATTAGTTTGCTTTGTGCTTGTTTTAGCTTTGATGAGAGTGTGGTCTCTGTTGTGGGTAACCTTGTGATTACGTGTTCCTGCATGATACTGCTTGTTACTCTGCATGTCTTTGATTTGTGCTCAGAACATCTGCTGTGAAAATGAACATGACCAAAAGTGAAGATTAAGAAGCCTCTGACTTTGCCTCTACCTGCCCCCGGTTACTGCCTGTTTGACATGATCTTGTTTAAAAAGTCTTGACCTCCCTCCAGCTTTTTACTGTATGTCTTCCTCTCTATCAATCAGCCTTTGTTCAGCATGTTTACAATGAAACTGCTTCAAACCCAACTATAATTTCAGGCAATATAACCTCAAAAATAGCATTGCTGATCAAGGGGAATGTTTCAGAAGCCCAAAAAATCCTCCTCTGACCATAAACACTCAAGCTGTTACAATTGTTGTTGGTTGTCTATGTCAGTGGTTCTCAAATGGGGGTACGTGTATCCCTGGGGGTACGTGGAGGTACTCCAGGGGGTACATGAAGCTTTTCAAGATCCTTTTAAAAAGTCAGTAGGCCCATCTTAATAAGTGTTCAGAAAAATTATTTTGTAAAACATTCAATAAAATATAAATGTGTGTTCATGCACTGAATTGTCTATTCAGTATTGACACCCCCCCCACCCCCCCTTGTTTTAATGGAATTTATGTCCACGGGCTCTGACCCACTCCAAGCAATGTGTTTTTTTTTGTGGGGAGATTTTAGCCAATGCTACTGTAGCATGAAGCTAGCACATCTCCAGCAGCATCTCACCACAACACATGAATCATCATCATATCTTGTTATGACATGGATGTAGCATTAGTAAGCACCAGAGTTCTTCAGGAGAAAACTTAGTGACTTCAAGTCATCCCGATGCACAATGTGAAAAGCTTCCATTACATCAGCCAAAGCCCTGGAGGATTTTTACATGGTGTCTTTGCTCATTTCATTCACCATAATAGAAGACCTATTGCTCCCTGCCGCTGTTGTACTGGCCGAATCTATGCTGGACAAAAAATTTGCAAATATATTAAAAACTGTGCCTCTGTCTAATAACACCGTTTGCTGCAGAATAGATAACATGGGGACAGACAGTGTCTGTGCCCCATGTCAGTTGTGGGGAAACTTGGCGACTCATTTTCACTGCATCTGATACGAAGGACATCTGTGAACACATTCTATTCTGCAAACAAATGGAGAGGCGAACAACCGGAGAGGACATTTTTAATGTCGTTAACATGTTGTTCACTGAAAACGCTATCAGCTGGAAATCCTGCAGCAGCGTCTGCACAGATGTGGCTGCATCATTGATACCAAATCAAGGATCACCTCTGATTATGTGGGACAGAAAAGTAGACAGCCAATAATGACTGAGTACACAGTAAATTTTGCAGTGTTAAATCAACACTTAGAGAGTTTATTTAACTTCTTCTAGAGTGTATTTGGTCCCATTTTCTCCAAATTAACACTGCAAAATTTACTGTGTAGGAACATGCAATACTATATGTGTGAATATACAATAGTTTGTTGCTAATGTTGCTAACATGGTCATTCTCGAAGTGTGCCTTCCAGCAAGAATCACATTTAAGGCAACACTGGCAAGTTGCTCTGGCAATGTCAACCTAATCATGTTATTGGCTAGCTGGGATGTCAATCATTGATTCATGAATATTCATGATCTGGGGTCCAAAAACAAAGCATTTTGGAAAGAGCTCTGTAAACAGTCACTTAAGTGTGTGTATTTTAAACCCTTGAGGTTTTTGGAACAGAACAGTTGCACATAGTAAATTTAGATAATAAAAAAAAAAACATTTTAAATTGGGTAAAAAAAAAAAAAAAAAGGAATAATAGTTGGACTTTTTTAAGCCTGCACAACTAATACTTGATTTTATTCAGATCTCCCTCTGGGCTTTCTGTTTCAAACCATTTTACTTTTATTCATATAGCATTGAACCCTGAATAGTTTTGCAGATAAAGTCTAAAACATTCGGCATCAAACTGTGTTTGATGACTTCAGAAACTTTAACCTCTAAGGCCTTCACTCCCATTTTACTGTACACTGTACCAAGCGCCGAGTGTAAAAATAATTGCTAAGCTCTGTGATGCCTATTCCACTGTGAAATATATCAGCCTATACACATTTTTAACTTTCCTTTTAATGGGAACCAGGGTCATAAGTAATCTTTCTCAGCCTATAACACAGAGGGAGTAAAGCTGATTTATAGCTGATTTATAGCTAAAATGATTCCATATATATAAAATGATTCCATATATATAAATGATTCCATATATATATATATATATATATATATATATATATATATATTAGTTTTTTTCATGTATATATATGTATATATATATATATATATATATATATATATATATATATATATATATATATATATATATATATATATATATATACATGAAAAAAACTAATAGTTTGATGAAATAATTAAAGAGATGCCCAATATTAGATCATAATTAAATCCAGTGGGATCATTAACTCTTCAACATTTAAAGTTTTTAAGATCTGCAGTTGTGATGCTTGTTAAGCATATCTCCATCCCATTCTCATTTTCTGCACATTTTTGAATTTACATATAATTTTTTTAAAACTGGAGTTACAAAAAAAACCTGTTATGACATCCTATCTCATCCAAGACTGAATAACCCAATATATACTAGTACTGTATAATATGGTTTCAGGAGATAAATAAGATCATGTGAATAATACATAAATAAAACTGTTAAAACTTCCCTAGTGGAGAAACATGCTTCAAGAAATGGTGTAATTACAGTAGAAAGTAATGTATTATGGGTATTTTTTTGTATTATTAATAGTACTGGGTCACTGACTTAATTCATGTCTTATTATAGTGATTTGAGTGATAATTTTTACTAAAAGTATTTGAATTGAGTTTATTTTACCCTGCAGAGTTTGTGTAATGTCTCCATTTCTACTGCTGGCAAAATACGTCCATAAACAGTTGGTCCCTCTATTGAACCACAGCCTGCAGTAAGTCTCATTTACATGGATTGCCATTGTAATGATGTAAAATACAACTACAGAGTGAAAAATTGGTTCATTATAAATGTTTGGAAGGAAAAATTAGACCACCAAAGTTTCAGTAATTAAATGGAAACCCTGCAGATGTCACAGGCGTATGGTACACTTGTGTTTACTTTATTAATGAGCAGATTTGGGCTTCCTCTAATGGTTTTAAAAGATTTAGATGTTCCTCTGCCTCCTGGGCCATTCCAACTCTATAGTCAGATACAGACAGATGGTGATGACAGTTACACTGACAGTATTTTATTATTGTGCATCTATTGTTATTTATTATTATGGTTTTACAGTTTTTCCCATTACTTTCATTGTGTTTATATTGTATTTTGATTTTAACTGATGCTTTGAGTGTGAGCAACTGGGATTTACCTGAATTTCCTTTGGGGTTAGGGTTAGGGTTAACACAGTGGTTGGGGTGAACTTCTTGTGTGTTTGTTTATCCTTTTATTAATTTTATTTCTACTCCATTTATTTATTTTTTCTCTGACACCTGCTGTATGTTCATAACTGTTCAGTATATAGAAAAAAGGAAAATAAGGTTGTAGTTTGTATTGTTTTGATCATGCACAGAAATATGAACCTCAATAAAATTATGAAAAAACACAAAAAAACATTCTCAATTTTATTTAATGTGTTTTAAACCTGAGATAATACAGAACATCATGCTTACAAGTACCAACAACTACAATCAAAACATCTCAACTTTTAAAAGTGGATAACTCCTAAACCTATTAACTATTGACAATCAATTATTCATTAAATCTATAGTATCTGAACTAAATCTATGTGTATAAATATTATTATTATATTTCAAAGTGTTTTGTTTTTCCCTTATAAAACTGTTATGTAGCATCCTCCAGTGTAACAAGACACTCACAATTTCTATACATTCTCCTCCCTGGCATGGCTCTATGGTTCATATCCTACTTATTTTGACATTTACAGACAGATAAGAACCTCAATCCCCTTCCTGTTACGCATGTGTACCATAAAAGCTGGAAAACAGAGAGTATGTCAACACAAAAGACAAGTTTAATGTTAAACCAAACTGACCAGTAGGGGCTAATGCTAAATATGGAAATATCAGCATGTTGACCAGTGGGGAACCAATTAATACTGATATCTAGGAAGTGAAGTTAGCAAATGCATAGCTTGTTTTTAACTTTATTTTCTATCATGCAACATAGTATTGCACTTCCTGTCCACTGTCTTAGGCAACTCAACATGATATTGTAAGGCTGTTGCATTCCAAAATTAACATTATCTCCCAAATTATTGGTCCTACCAACTTGCCAAGATATTTAATATAGAGATATGAAATATGAAAACTACATTTACAGAAATACAATGCAAAACTAGTCTTAATTTATTTCCTCAGTGGGAAGCCTGGACCTGTTTAGTTGAACACAAAACTGACATTCTTGCAAAAATTTAAGAAAAACATAGGACATTTGGAACAAGAAAGCCTAGGGGGGGGGTGTCAATGACCCCTCAGACTGAACCCCGGCTTATGGATTGGGGTTCATATAATAGAGACATATACCCCCCACCACCCAACCCAATCTGCAGGTCCACACATTACTAGTGAGGGGGTGTTATCCCCCTTCACTACTACCACATCATATAGCCTAGCCGTGCTGCAGCAAATCTTATGTGCTACCATCGCAGTCTAGTTACACTCAATGTAACTTTTGGCTAGATTTCCCTGAAAGTGGGCGATGAATAAAGTCAGGGGGCGGATGTAACAAAGTGACACTGCAACAATTCAGAGAGAAACAACTGGAAACAACCATAGAAGAAGAACAACAGGTGGTGATTTCCTTTTATCAAATATGAGTGAAGAATGTGAGAAAACATCAGCAATCTTTCAATTCTTGTTATAGAAGTGAAAACAGTCGCTGAGGTTCACAATCCACCATTTTGTTTCGTCATTCATAACTTTCTCTGGACTCCTCCATGAACTTTCCGGTGCCTAACTACGTCATCCTAAAGATTACGCTGATTGGTTGTAGTACCGTCCTACTGCATCCAGAGGGATTTGAAAGACAACCTTTTAGCCCACCTGCCCTGCCTTTGAAGCACCACTAGACCCTTACATGTCATGAATAGGGATAACATGGCTAGGCTACACATCAGTCAGTTCACATACATTTTCACTTTGCAAAGGGATACTGTTGTTGTAGAGTGGATCATTGACATGTGTGGTCGTACATATCACACCACTTACTTAAGTGTAATAATCAGGTGAAATTGGATAATGTTCTGTCTCATGGCACACTTATGTGCCAAGACACAGTGGTTGGGAAACACTGTATTAAAGGGCTATCTAATTCTAGCATTTAACTACAAAATACAGAAATTATATTAGTACAAAATTATGTAAAAATGCACACTTTCTGATCAAATGATGACAATAATTCAAACTCACAGCACTACAGATAGAGAGAAAATGTAGTTGGACTGTTTGTGATTTTGCCTCAAAAGATCATTTGAACAAAGCCTCCAGCCTCATCAGCTACCACAAATGATCCAAGACCCAAATGCTTGTTTTTAAATGTTTGGCTCAGAGCTTTGAAGAGGGCATTACCTGCAGCAGATGGTTCCTTCAGCTCCTTGTCAATGTTGTCTACCAGCAACGTGGAAGTGGTGACAACATTCTCACTTACACCTCAATTTTTTGGACATTTTTTAAATCCAGTTTTTTGGCTGCCATATGCTGCAGTCATATCAACTATAAACAAAAGAACACAAGTAACCCAATTAAAAACCCAAACAAAAATTTCAAACTGTCTGACGTGTCTCCATGGAACACTTTTAATTTTTATTAAGTTCACTAGAATATAACTGTCAGACTTTTCATTCATCTCTCCTTGTTCTTCTATTCATCATTCATCATTACTTGTTCCAGTTCTAATTATTTCACTCAGAACTCTTTCTGTTTTAAGTCTAATCATGCTTGTCCATTCATGAATATCTTGTCAAGAGCAATTCACAATATGCAACCTTCAGACAACATTATATCAATATATATCATTTGCAGTCAAAGCCAAAAACAGAAACCAACAAACCCCATCTACTGCAAAAGTTTTAGCTCTTAATGGACATACCCCTGTCAAAATGTGAGTGACTTTGAACTTTCAAGGTTGTTCAAGGTCAAAGGTCATGATGTCATTTTGGAGTCTACATGTAGTTTTCTATCTGTCACCAGTAGTAACTGAGTACTTAACACTCTTTTTGGAGTTATGACCATTTAAAATCATTTAACCTTGATTTTAATCTTTTGAGGTCACTCAAAGTCAAAGGTCATAATGCCATTTTGAAGCCCACGCCAGATTTCATAACTGTCCAAGAATCATAACTGTCTTATCTTTGCAAAACATACAGATATCAATTTTGTCCTTTATTGTAACCTTGACCTTTGACCTAGAGTCTTCAAATTTGTCCTTCGAGGTTCTGATGTCAATGCACATCAACAGTGCAGTATACATGAATGAAAAGGAAATTCCTTATTTGCCCCATCTCTCATCATTGGGAAAACACATTTTTGGTGACCTTGACCTTTGACCTACAGTCACTGAAATTTTATTAGATCTACTCTGGACCACCTTGCACCTTTCCAGAAAATTTAATGGAAATTGGTTCACTAGTTTCTGTGTAAAGGTGTTGACAATAAAATAAATAAATAACAAAAAAATCCCTGAACCAAAATTACTATTAATAATATAGGCCTCCCTAAGTAGGTGATTATGTTCTCTACAATGGTCCTCCCTCAGACCCAGGACATCATTGTAATTCCTTCAGCATTGGATCAGATGGAGTTTCTTTTTAGCATGGGTTAGCTGTAGCCTCGGCCATGAATATAAAATGATGCAATCACTTATTCCTTGTTTCTCTTTTGTTTGTTTTATCTCCTAAATAACAACTGCAACACATTTTAAAGGCTTTTTCTCTCGCATGGAATTACAATGCATGTCCAAAAACAAAGAATAAAGCAGCATATAAGATAAGACTTCCCAGCATATGAAAATTAAAAAAAATAAATCTGGTCATTGAGCAATGACACATCTATAGGCCCACTGCGAACTTAAAGGAAAAAAAACACTATGAGATGTAGTTTTTCTTTTAGGCCAGTGAAGTAAAAAAAAAAAAAAAAAAAAGCCATTATAATCTTATGTTTTACATGCATAAAATGGCAAGTCTTCGGGGTGATAGATGTTTTCTTAATTGATTTTACCTTATGACAGATATCAAACACACATGAACGGGTTCAACATACGCATGAAAGTCCAATAATAATTCAAGATATGGCTTGTGCCCAGGGGCATGAGATGCAGAAAAAATGGACAATGTTGTGAGATTGAAAATGGAGACAGAGCAAAGTGAGAACAGTTACAGATGAGTGAACTGAGGGGGGCAAGCCTGAAACATGGTGGAAGGGAGATGTGAAATGTAGGGAGGGGAGGGAAGTGATGGAAAGATTTTCTATTACAACACTTCAATGGACATCCATCAAACCTCTATTTTACTTTCTCTCTTGTCTCATACTGTAATTGTCTCACTTTTTCATAATATCACTCAAATCTAAATTAAACCAAAACTTGCTTCTTGCGGGACTAACCCCCCCTACTATCTGCTTATTGTCTCCCTTTTATTTCTCCAATGGGATTTAGTGTGTATGTGAGTCCAGAGCTTCTTCTGCGAAATTGTTGGCCAGTCCTGAAAAATATGCTATTTGGAAATACATGTTCAGCTGCAAGAGTGGTATCTTGATCGTGATCTTCACCAGATTTACCCTAAAAATGTTATCTAAATGACATTATGTAAGTACATTTGCAAATATTGAATGAATTTTTGCACCATATTACATTGGATTGGACTTGCTACTAGCACTGTAAATTGTCTCATATTTGCACCCAATTGGCTTCTTTTAATATCCTTTTAAATAAGGATTTTACACCAGTGGTGATCAGTATATGGCACTTAAATTGTCTCTGAAAAAACAATTGTCTTAATGATTATGATATAATGCACATCCTATTTTCTGTAGTTCTTCTCACAATTAATTGACACTGGTTTTAACAGTATTTACACCAGGAAACCACATAATTAAAAAAAAATTAGTACAGGATAGAGAAGCAATATATAAATAGTAATAAAGACTATATCTGTAAAACCACATATTTATGTTCGTTGTCGTGTTCATGGAATAACTTATGCCATCTTGCAAAATAAACAAGTCATTGCATTTGGGATTTAATGAAAAAAATTAAACTCATGTACAACATTTAGTAAATATCAGTAAAGTTGTGTACATAAATCCAATAGAAAAATAATTAGTGTGAATGTGTTCACTTCCCAGTCACAGGGCGGTGGATAATTGAGTGTGTACATGGTTCATACAATGTTTGCCAAGTGACATGAAACTCTGCTCTTTTTCAAGGATTAAAAATCCACCCCAGGTTCTGACATAATTGGATCATTACTGCCAAGTTGCCAGGTTGCCTCGAGTTTCACAACGCTGCAATGAAAAGTGCTTCAAATGTCACTTTGACCTGTTCAGGCTGTTACACCAATGTGAAGCCAACTCCACCTTTGTCTTTTACACAAAGACTTATGTTTAATCGAGTATAAGGCCACATTCCACTTCTGAAATATAAAGATTTGACTCCATCCACAGATTCATAACTTGTGTGTTTGTCTTCTCTTTTGCTCTCAGTCTTGTTTCACACACAGACATAAACACAAGCTTTGTACCTCAGTGGGTTTTTACTCCTAATATGTGTCTGACATATGAGAGCTATAGAGTTATTTCTAATGTCTGACACTGTTCTCTCTTCTTTAAGTATTTGATTCATACACAGGTAAGGTATGAATCAGATAAATGACTTAACTGACTTAATCCATGAAAACCCAAACATCCACAATCAACCAAAAGCATCTATCCTGTTTAATCTCCATTGATGCATTAATCCTATCAATACTTGTAAATAACTGGTGTAAATACAGTTTGTCATCTTTTCATAGTCATTAGATATGTCCCATTTGGATGTTCAGATGGTCTGTATGGAATGTGATAACACCATCATCTTCTACAATATTGATTCATCAGTAAAACCCACAGTTTTATCAATGACAAAGGATGGAAACACTTGGTTTATGTTCAGTTGATGACACATTGTGTGGAAAATGTCAGCTTTTCTTCAGTTTTCTCTGAAGAAAACAATATAATAACCATTCAAATTGGTCTCAGATTATTTGAACTCCTTCATGGTCAGTAAATGAAAATATACAATTTTCACTGAAAAAACACAAATTACAGAGGATAATATTCCAACAAATGTTGAAAAATAACTTAAGAAAGGTTAAATGCAGTGGTGGGCCGTTTGGGCCAGCAAGGGCTTCTCTGCTGGCCTAAACATGCTCAGAAAAATACATGTATGTTATTTTATTTTCATAAAAATGTACACAAAATAATTGTCTATTCTCTGTATTCTTTACGTCCTATGATTTCCACTTAGTCGAGTGACTTCCAATGGTGTTTTTTATGGTAGAGTTTTTAACCAATTATAATTCAGCTACCTTGTGTTGTCAGGTAAACTACATTTGCTTCAGACCTTCAGAACAAACACAGCAGGCTCCCTGCACTGTAAGTGAACGGGAAAAGTCAGGTTGCAATAGCCAATCAGATTGCGATTCTGCAAAACAAGGCAAGCTAAAAGGTCTTACGCTGGACTGGATTAACACTAACTAGGACCTGACAAGCGGCAATCTGGAGAATATCTAAACGAACTAAACACGGAAATTCAAGAGCCAGTTGTATTTTAACCCATAATGAACGAAGGAGAAGACATGATTTTCTTTTGAGCAAAAATGTGAGTAAGAGATTGGAGCGCTCATTTTCAGTGTTAAAGCGAATTACAATTCATGCCAGAAACATGACCGGACAGCAGTGTTGGGAAAGTTCACCTTGATTAGGAACTAGTTCAAAGTTCAGTTCAAGTTACTCAATATGAATTAGTTCAGTTCATCGTTCATTCTTCCAAATTATGAACTAGAAGTTCATGGATCCCAAAATCAACTTTTTCGTTCTTTTTTCGTTCTTTTTTTGTGTTATTATTGTAAACTTATTATTAACCGTTTCTGACGTTATCCTGTAGTCAGAAAAATCAGGGGAAAATGCCGCCCCTCCAGGGCCGAAGTAAGTACCTTACCCCGGGGTTAACTTCCCTCTGCGGGTTCTTAGAACACAAGGAGCGGTTTCAGTGAGCTTTGTTTTCAATGTTTATTTCCAAGAACGGAACAACACCTGCTCTTGTCGCCGGTCACACTCTATACATTTAACTCTTTTTCTCCGCTCCCAAAAACTCTCTGCACCCCTCTCTCTCTCTCTCTCTGCTCCGCCCAAAACGCTTCTCATTGGCTATTCTACAACATTATGTTTCCAACATTTGTTCAGAATAATACAAAAATGACATCTATGATAATGCTGTGTTTTGATCCCATTTTATACCTTATAGGACTCAATAATTACAACGTGATAAGAACGAAATGTGAACTACATAAGAGCACAGTTCAATAAATGCCAGGATAGCCACGTTCCCAATTTCACGCTCATCAAAAATATGATATGGTTCGTGAACGATCGTTCAATGAACGTGTTCAGGTACAACACTGCCGGACAGAAACGGCTTTCAGCATGTCCACAGAAAAGGTTACTGATGGACCTGAAACACACAGATAAACTGTAAAACAGCCACTGAAATGTTCTAGAAAAAAGAAAGGAGACTTGACTTTATTTTTTAAAAACTACTGTGGAGAACTATGTTGGTGAGTAAATGCCTTTTATTTTTAATTTCTTCTTGTCGTTGCAACATTTTCAGTTATTTGCTGTTGTATATCCTATTCTCAAAAATGCAAATGATCTCTTAACTTTATTTTAAAAGAGGTCAAGCTTTGTGAAGCTCTCAGTGCCATGTAACGAGGTGAATGTTGAGTTGATGAGAGGCAGAGGGCAGGTATTTTTAATGGTGATGTCATTTAAACCATGGTAGTCGATGCAAGGACGAAGCATCTTGTCCTTCTTGTCTACGAAGAAAAAACCTGTACCAATGGGAGAGGAAGAAGGCCTGATTAACCTGGCTGTTAAGGAGTCCTGAATGTAATTTTCCATGGCTAGCTGTTCGGGCTTGGATAGGTTGTCCACATGGCTCTTGGGTAGAGTAGAACCAGGGAGAAGGTCAATAGGGCACTCATAAGGATGATGGGGAGGAAGTGAGAGGGCATCGTCCTTGCTGAAAACTTGGGCGAGGTCATGATATTCAGTGGGAATCTTTGACAAGTCAATATGCGCTGGTGGTTGGCGAGATTTAGAGGCTGTAGGGGTCAAAGCAGCATGGGGACAGTTAGCATGACAATGCGGGCTTCAAAACCGGATCTCATTCCTGGCCCAGTCAATTTGGGAATTGTGCACTCTCAGCCAGGGATAGCCAAGTACAACAGGTGGATTTGAGCAGGCAATGGTGTTTCATGATGATCACCAGCCAAGACCAACTTTACTGGGGCAGAATGACAGCTGACTTGGGCCAGGGGAAGACCGTTCATGGCTCAGGCTTCAATGGGGGTGTCAAGGGGCTCAGTGGTTATCTGGAGCTGCTTCACCAACTGGCTATCAATGATGTTCTCCTCTGCCCCAGAATCAATCAGAACATGAACTGGAACTGATAGGGTCTGCCAAAAGAGAGATGTAGTGATTTGGAGATGCTTGTCCAGCTCACCCGAATTCCCCCTGTTAATGGGGAGCCTGTCCTTTAACTGGTCATATAGGACAGTTAGCAACATAATGTCCTAGTTTTCCACAGTACAGACTTGTATTAGTGTGTAGATTTTGATTGAAAGGGTGAGATGCTGCTGAATATGATCGCTGACCCCGCTCCCCTCTTCTTTTCCGAAGCTGGTTATCAATACGGCTGGCTAGAGTGATGAATGAATCGAGGCTTCTGACATCATCTCATCTGGCCATTTCATTCTTTATGGTTTCACTGAGTCCAGCGTAGAATATGCTCTCAAGAGAAAGCACATATTCCACCCACTCTCCATGGCCAAGGTACGAAACTCCACCGCAAACTCAGGCACAGTCCTGGTTCTTTGCTTCAAAGTGGTCAGACGTGTTCCTGCATCTCTGCCTTGAACGGGATGGTCAAAAACTCTCTTCATCTCACTGATGAAAGCAATATAGGAATTGAACACTGCATCCTGTGTCTCCCAAATCATTGCTCCCCAGTCTCTTGCAGGCCCTTTCAATAAACCGATTACATAAGCAATCTTAGCTCTATCAGTAACATACGATAATGGCTGGAGCTCAAAAACCAAAGAGACCGGGTAAGAAATGCTCTACAAGAACCTAAGTCACCAGCATAACATTCAGGGACTGGAACAGATGGTTACCGAGCTAACAGGGAAGGAGAGGAATTAACATGGGAAACTGAAGGTTCAGGAAGAGGTGTGACCTGATTTTTAACAGGGGGGATCAATCGATTAGCTAATGATTAATCAAGGCGGTGGTAATTTCAAAGATTTTAATAATTCATCAGGTCGATTTAAAAGACAATCATGATTTGTCATGGTCTGATCTGATCAGGATCAGTCATGTTGTCTGCTGAGCTCATCTTGGCCGGACCGTACTGTCACAATTCTGGTATGAAGGTTCAGGTGCAGACAAAAGACCAGCTGAACAGAAAAGTTTAATGTGAAACAAATATTTATTTCTAGAATGATGAACAAAGAAAAACATCACCCTAGAATAGGAGCATTGGAATTTGTATTACAGTAAGAATACCAAGATAAAAACAGAAGAAACAGCACACAAAAACAACAATGCTGAAACTACTGGTACAAAACTCAACTAAGGACATAGCGAAAAGAAAATACTGAGCACTGGATTACAACTTTACAACAATCAGAAGTAAAAACAAAAATGCTAAACAACAACTTAAACTAACCAACAGAAAAAGGAGGGTTGGAATATACAGATGGGGCATCAGAGATGAGGGGAGCTGAGCAGAAAAGCTGGTGAGGACTTGGATGACAGTTGCAGGAAGTACTGTAGGTGCGAAGATGGCAGAGAGCTGGTTGTGTGGTGGATGGGATTTTAGTGGAGGTTCAGAATGCAGGAGGGTTTCCAAAAGAGGTTGTTTACAGTCCGGTGTCGAGTTGTGATCTGAGTCATCCTTATATACTAACAGACATCAGTGATTTGGCCAAATCCAGTCTAGCTGCAGCAATCAGTAAATCTCCTCCACCTGTTTACAGACAAAAAAACCCAAAGGGACAGAGTCTGCCACTAGGCAGAGCCAAAGAGCATGACAATGAGCAAAATGTCCAAACGAGTTCTTATTCCATGGTCACAGCCATGTTGGAATATGTCACGCTATTTGTAGTCATTGATTGGTTGAACAGGTATATCTCATATCGAGGAGTAACTGCAACTGTTGTGCTGGTGCTTGAACACAAGCGCACATCCAGTACATGAAATCTATGGTAATTTTTGACCACTCAGTATAGTAAGTAAATGAACCAATGATAAAGGGGAATTTTCTGACGGTAACTCGAAATGTTCAAATTTGGTGTTTTGGAACCAAGCTCCCCACCTGCTTAATATTCTTGTTTATGCTGTCTTTTTTCTGATTGCTATATACATTAGTCACATTTTATTTGAAAATATAAACATGCTTTGGATAAACCCATTCTTACTCAGATAAAGTATTGTTTTATTCTTTAAAAGGTCACTTTGTCACCTCTAAATCAATGCCCTTTATTTTATTCTCCATATTCACACATGAAAATGGGTTGATCAAGACAATTTTGTCTTAACATTATTTGATATTTTTACATAATGAGACAATGACAAAGAAGAAGCACATAGGGACAAATAAGGAGAGAAGGCAGAGGAGTGATAATGAGATGGTAATGAGACAGATGAGCTCCAACATAACTCCGGTCCCTCAGGTTAGCCCTTCTCATTAACTTGTCTGCAGATGACGAACAGAATGGCAAGCAGAAAGGTGGGGAGAACACAGCAGGGGAAAAAAAGCAACAAACATGAAAGGACAAATATGCTCAGAGACTGGGATGAATTACTTTCTGATTAGTTTGGTTAATGACCAACCTTTTGAGATATTCTTAAATATAAACATGCTTTATTACAGTATGTCAACAATCTGAGCTGAGAAACTTCCAGTACAACAAAATAAAACAAACCTGAAGTGTTGTGTAAGGGCCAAAGCACAGTAATGTCCTGTCAGAGAGCACACTTTAATTGATTACCATTTCAACATTTATTTCAATATAAAGTAGCTCCTTGTTTGGGATGATCCTTTATTATTCAACAAAAGTAAAAGTGAATTTAAAAGTAAAATTGTAGGTCATTTAGTAACACAAATCTGTCAAAGTGTGTCTAAAATGTCCCATCAAAGATTTGGAATACCATGTTTTGACCAATAAACGTAACTTATGACAATAAGAAACCAAGAAAATTAGATAAGTGTTAAAGGGCTCGCAATATAAAACACTATATCTGTTTTTGGGAAGCACTGGGATCTAGATTCACTCATTGATATCATCAGGGCTTTGGATGATTTACCATCAGCCAATACATACGAGAAAGTTGGTATTTTGTTTGGTATGACACATTGATCCTGAGAGGGTAAAATAAAGAATCCATGCTCACCTTTGACCTTTGGCTGTGGGAACTGGTGAACACACAACATCTGGAAAGACTGGGGTATTATAATGTTAATACAGGCAAAGTGTTAGACAAGGTATGGGATCCTCTGTTAAAGTTTCTTCAATAAAGTGACTCATATGAGTGACTGACCTTACTGTTTTCATCATGACATAGACTTTTTTTCCTTGTATTTGATATGACATTTGTAAGCATGTTTTGGGTGTGAATTTATTTTACATTAAATACTCATTTTATATTTTGTATATTTTGTGCATACTTTGGGAAGATTGTTTGATTAATAATGTCACCTGACCACATCAGCAGTTAGGTCATCACTTGGTCATGTGATGCAGTTGATGGAGAACAGTAAGTTTCATTTTATAGTCAGTGTGTGCAAGCAGTATGTGCAAAGACAAACGACTGAAGTATGAAGAAATTGATTTCTAACATCTTCTAACCTTCTAGTTGGGTATGGACATTTGAGTGAAATATTTTTGTGTTTGTATGTGTGTAAGTTATGTTTTTGAGAGCATTCATTCATTTTATGTAATAAGTTTAAGCTAAGCAATTAATAGATAAGAACATGACGGTTTTATTGATAGTTGTTTGCCATTGTGTATTTTATTTCAGTTTTCACAGTGGTCTTAGGCATTTGCAAGACGGAAAATTCATGCAATAAAACGTTTGAACCATCAGTCAGAGTGTGGTGCCTTTATCAACCAGTGAAGAAAATGTTGGGAGCTAATTGACTAATTTGTTGCATATTGATTTCTTGTTGTCAGGACTGTGTTGTGGCTGTGTGCAATAAATTCATTGATGTGCAGAAAGGATTTCATGTTTAAGTTTTTTTTTTGTAAAACTGAGTAAGTATACATAAAAAACACTGTATGGACAGTATATCATATAAATATGACTAATCAAACAATTATACTATAAGTTCTGTTATTTCTCCTATAGACCTGTCATTAGGGGTGTGTATTGGCAAGAATCTGGTGAGACAATACAAATGATAATAATAGGATTACCATTTGATACATCAGAGTATATGTATCACAATACTGTTAACAAGGTGTCTTTTGTTTACTTTTTTAAAGATTATTTCGTCAAAAATTTTAATTATACCAAAAATATATAGTTTTTTTATATTGTCACAAAACTTACTTCTTTAAAAACTTAAAGTAGGGGATTTGGGTAAAGATATAACATGTGACTTCATCAGTACAAAAAAATGCACAAAATAAAATAAATAAAGGTATATTTTACAGATATTACAGTTTAAAACCATGGTCTATAAATAAAAGAGATTAATAAAAAAAGGAAACCAAAAGATAAAGCTGAATCTCTGCCATGTTGGCATTTGAATGAATACCTAGAAATATCGACACGGTACTTTTTGATATTGAAAAAACTATTGTGAAATTAAATATTGCAATATATTGCACAAACAATATTTTCTTTCATCCTAACTGTAATGTGATCAAACTGAATTGAATATTATTTGGTCTGAAGGTAACAGGTTAGAGAGTCTGTATCCTATTTCTCACGTAGAGGAAGAGTATTTTCTGGACTGTACAGCTGAAAAGTTTTGACAGAACATTCAATTAAACTGTTACCAATGACAGAGTCACAGGTTTCTCTGGCACTGACACAAAGTGAGACTGTCACAGATGATCCTGCCAAAAAGAAAAACAAAAACATGTGGAGGGAAAGAAAAGAATTGTACATTTCTGCAGGTTGATGAAAACTCCATGATTAAACCTTTTAGTGTAATATGTGGTTTCAAAGTAACCACTGTATAAATGTTTGCGGTTCCATTATATGATTTAAGTTAGATGTAATCACATACTAAAATGAACTGAGCATTTGTACATTTCTTTTTGCATCTATTTGCCATATGGTGATCACTGGGAACTTTGTAATACACAGACGGGTTTCCCTCCTGTTTGTAAGTGTTTTAACATCACAAAATTATAGTTTGGGGCATGTGTGTGAGCTGGCACAGCAGGAGGAAATTTAATCTCTTTCAATTTCAAGCTGGCATTTAAAGCTTGTCCAAAACTTTATGAGCAGGCGTATTGCCCAGTAAACCAGAGCCAATCACACTGCTCAATCCACAACAGATGCCAGCAAACCAGGCCAGCAGTGACTGGTGTGGAAAACTGAATTTAAACATTTTAAAGGTACATTGTCAGCTTCAGTTACATAGATATCTCTGGGTGTGTTTTGGACTATTAAAATCAAGGATGCAAACACTATTAATTTCTAAACACTTATACATGACTTATGTAATTCAAGAACTAACTATTGATGGATATGGGCTTTTTGGGGCCGATAGTGATGTTTTTAATGAAATACATGAGTCTTAGCTCATGACTATAGGCTGCAGATATTCGTTAGCCAATGTAAACTGATAAAAAAAAAATTCCCTGTCAAATGATAACAAATGTCTGAAAATGTTCTTCTTTTTTGAAATGAAACAAATATTGGACTACAAACAATATTAAATAAACTAGTGGTGAAAAAAAAAAAAGGAAAAAGGTACATTAAGATATAACAGGTGACATTAACATTCCACATACTGCAATATATTCAGATAAACAGGTGCCGTGAGCTTTGCCCTTTCATACTGTAAATCATGGTAGGGAAAAAAGAGCATTTCTGCCAATGCAACAGACTGATGCTGATACAAGAAAAAAAAAAAAAAACTTGCATATCGGCCCAATATATCAGCCAGATGATATATTTGTAGTGCAGTTCATAATAATGTTAATAAGAGTGTATGTCAAAGGGTTAAGGAATTTCACTTGGGCTTTCATGATATTGCTAAAAATTATAAATAATACTTAAAATGTGAAAAGCATGAACACACATGTGTTCATGTGCTTAGGACCTAAGCCTTACAGTAGGTGATTTGGTGCATGTTGGTAAAATGATGTACAGTCTCTTTAAGAACCTGTGAACTCCAGCTACTGTATGTTAAGTTGATCACTCATGACTTCAGAGCTTGAGAGCTGTGGAAGAAAATGGTTTTCTTACCTACTTATAACTGCAAACTTAAATATTAGTATTTCAACAACTATAGCAAAGATTCATTTTCATTTTGTTATTTTGAAACCAAGGAATAAACCTGATATATATTATTTTTTATCTTTATTCAATGTTTCTGACGTGGATTTGTGGGACTGTGTTGCTGGACTAACACTGCTAATGGAACAAATTGCTAGAAGTACTGTTACACAGTTTTAGTGTAAGCACTTGCAAATTCTCAAAATTTCAAACCTCTACAATATTAGTCTATCATTATCAACAACAAGCTATCAAATTAGTTTTCAACATGATCCTGGAGGTAAACACGCCCATAAAGATTATTTCCATTACTGATCAAGGCAAACATTGTTTGGCCTTTGCTGCAGACGGAGGCCTATTGAGTCTGCTGTGATTGCAGCCTCTAATTTGTCCCCCTGAACATGCACAAAAACTCACCAAATTTTGCAAACAAGTCAGAAGTGTGAAAAATTGCGAGTATTTATAGGTTCGGTAAAAGTCAGTAAAGAAATGTGTCTACAGCGCCCCCTAGGAAAGTGAAAATAGTTTGTATTAGGCCAGATCACGCCCTAGTGAAGTCAGAGCTATGAAAATTGATACACATGTTTGTCATATGATGATGGACAAAAAACCTTATGATGGCCATGCCCATAAACCAACAGGAAGTCCACCATCTTGGATTGAAATTTTGAAAATTCGCTGTCATCGGAACACGATCTAGACAAGTGGAACATCAAAATGTATCCAAATGTTTTGGAAAAGTTGTATAATTTTTGTGCTACGACTTTGCAAATTTGCAAAGTTTTCAGGAAAAATTATCACTACATACATTGCTTCAGCTCGGACATACGAACAATGATTTGGCTTAAATTTGAATTGGACGTTGTGTGGGGAGGCAGTCACGAGGGACAGCGAAGGCCTTTGAGACTGCTTGCAGTTTTAATTTTCTTTATTTCTCTTAAATTTGAACTTTTTCTTTAAATTTCATGAGCACTGTTATGCTAATCTGACAGACTATGAAATTTAAAAAGTTCATTGTAACTAAGTAGCGGCCAGAAGCAGCTGTGCCATGCCTGGGGTTAATTTAAAATGACAGTTAAAGGCATGACAGTCTTTTTTTTTTTTTTTACATGTCTGTTGCCTGTGCTACCTTCTCCTGAAGTCTCCTTCCCATCTTCCCTGTTCACATCTTAGGTGGGAAGGACTAACACATAAAGAGGAGGTTTCTCAGTAATGAGAAGAGAGGGTAGAAGATCAAATAAATGACTGAAACTTGGTAAATCATCACATCTGAGAAACTGTGAATATAACATGAAAAAACACTGAGGGGATAAATAACTTATCAGCCAAACAGACCACATCCTTTGCACTGCCTTCAGGCCATTATTTTAATGCGCCCTTGATGAGAACTAATCGTTGCTACAAGTCCTTCATTCCTTCTGATATTAAAGTTGCTCATGACAGATAACACCCATTTTTTAATGATTGTTATTTCAGAGTAATTCAAAATCATTCAGTGTTGCTTTATTTATTACCTTTATTTATTGCTTTTATTTGTTGCTTTATTTATTAGAACTCGTCCCATGTGTCAATTGCATGGCGAGACTGAATATGGATTGGGAAGCTACAAATTAAAAGGAGATAAATAAAGCTGTTTGGACTGAACTTACCTGAGTTTATCACTGGTGAGGTTTTAACACTGGGTATCCACAATGGTTAAAAAAGTGGAGTGGCCAAATCCAGTAAGAGGCAGAAATGTATATTTATGGTCATTAAATGCATGTGAAGGAAACATTTTAAAGAATCTATACATAGGCTAAGTATGTATTCATTAGCAAGTACAAAATTAAAAGAAAAATAAATATAACAAATATAGAAACAGGGTGATCAACTCACCTTAAATTCTGTTTCAATGTTGGCGAGTCTAGCCAGTTCGTTGCTGAGTTCCAGAGCGGTCAGCACCGGGTCTTCACTGCTGAGGGACAGGTAAGCAGCACTGGCCAAGCCCTTATATGCATTCATCCTAGAGCGAGAGTGACTGAAAGAGTCTTTCTTTTGCTTCTCCACACATTCTGTGCACTTACAGAAGTAATCATGTGGCCTCTCTATGCGGGAACCCTTGGACAAAAGGATGTGGACAATTTCATATTCCTGACAGTGAGCCGCCAGGATGACAGGCGTGACATCATGAGAAAAACGTGTCCCATCCTCATCGTAAGCGTAAAAGTCATCATCTCGCATCTCCTGTTCAAGGGGGCTTAACGCCAAACGCAGACCACCACCAAAAGCAGGATGACCAAGAATAGCCTCTACGATGCGAACATAACCCTTGGAGATCGCCAAAAGAAGACCGTCTCCAATTCTTGCCAAACCATCCTTCTTAAGCAGCAGCTCAGTCACTTCGAGATGCTCATTACCTACTGCCAGCTGCAAAGCATTTTGGCCCATGTAGTCCACACAGTTGAAGTTAAGAGTCTTGGACTCCTCTAGCATTTTGCGGACAACAGGAATGTTCCCATACTCCGCTGCATCCAGAAAACGTTCTTCCTCTGCAGTGAGAGGTGAGCCACGTTCATTAAACATGTAGGCTGGACCTCGCACTGCCTGTCGACGTCCCTTCTCCCTCAGGGTGGTGTGACGCCGATGCATGGCCTCCACCCTGGAGAAAGTAAAAGGGAGACAGAACAGTGTAGAAGATGTAGGAAAGAAAGAAAGCAAATGAGATTAAGATGAAGGAGAAAAGATGGAGTGGAGAGGAAGAGAGAAATGGTGGATTCAAGAAAAAAAGTCATATCATCAGTTACATCACACTGACAAAAACAAAACTGTACTTCTTATTCATGTGTGTTTCATGGATGGACACTGAAATAACAGAACCAACACATGTTAATACAAGTGTCTCTTCCCTGACCTAAGAGAAAGCTCTACAAACATACAGTATGATGGATCTATCCCCGATCACATCAATACAGGGTCAGAACTCATTGCAAGGTCATGTCAGGTCATCATCTGTGACTGACAGAAGGGTAATGATGCTGTCACCTGTATTGGCTTCTCCATGACAAACACACAATATGAGCCAGTTAATCACAGAAAGTAACTATCCAACCATTAGTATCTATTGACAAGTAAATGAACATATGCACTGACCTAAACCATAACGTCATCTGCTCAGTATAGAGTTTCTATCTATTAGGTGTACAGGCTTTCCCCCAGAAATCTTGCTAAGGTTGGTGGTAGGGCCACTAGTGAAGCCCATCGGTGGACCACCATGTTTTTGTAAAAAAAAAAAAAAAGGTAATAATAATAATAATAATTAAAACTTAAAAAGAAATATGAAATTATATCCATTATATGTTATTGTACAATAATGTATTAACAATACTTACACCAACTGCTAACAAAAATGTACACTCTGAAATACACCTTATTCACCTTTAATAATGAATAAGTAAATGTTAATGGAATAAAGATTTGTCATATTGAGGCTTGACTATGATTTATTTAATAGAAAACCAGGAAGTGTAAAGTTTACAACTTTATTATACAGATATTTAAATCTATATCCAGAGCTGGGACAGACATTACATGATTAACATTCAAGTTAACATTAGGATTAGTATCACAGGTTGTAACAGGTATACATTTCTTAAAAATAAATAAGTAGTGCTTAGCCTCGTGGTGGTGGGGAGTGGGGGCAATCAAGGCCCGGTGGTCCACCAGGTCTAAAATGCAAAGGAGGAACATTGGGTGTACTGTTGCACCTCAGTAGGGCAGAGTGGGCAAAACATCAATAACATGTAAAGTGTAATACCATACAATTACACTGGTACCATGGTTACTGCAAATAAAAGTAATTTTACCAGGACTACAGTTCCCCTCTTATTGTATTCTTTATTGTATTCTTCAAGCACAAAGGCCTACATGTGTTGTTTAGCCTGACACTTTGACCCATGCATTGAAAAAAAAAAACTTTGATGTTCCCCGCAGCTGAAAAAAAGTGTCTATGTGGGAATACAACAATAGACAATGTGCTTGTATGTGGATGGGTACAATTTAAATGAAACATAGAAATGGTGACGTAAAAGCCAAACATTTTACACAACAGTTTAATATATTGTTTGTCAAAGTGCATGATTGGACCCTTTTTACTGAGTGGATTGACTGAGTAATGCCTTCTTTTTAAACAGGTATAATTTAATGCATTGTCCACATAAAAGTCTGACTAAAGCTTTGCAGAATAATCTTTTGTCATCTGAATTGATTTAATAACCTGACAAATAATAATAGGTGTTTCAATAAAATGTGCCAGACATATGGAAATACTAGGTATGGCTATTTGGTATTCTGCTCACTCATTTGTCCATGTGTGTGTGTGTGTGTATGTGAGAGTGTATGTGTGTGTATGCACTGGTTGGACCCTGAAAGAAAAGGTGAAAATGGAAATGTGCTATTGGTGAAAATATTCCCTTGGGGTGTCAAAGGATGTGGAACTGAGAAGATGAAGAAAAGGCACCAAGGCAAATCACTGAGTGAGAGACAGAGAAAGAGAGAGACTGTGTTATCTGTGTGCGATTAGAAGGTAGAAAATTTTTACACAATCAGTAGTGCATGCCTTGGGCTGTCAATCTATACGACAGGGTACATCTCTCTCCTTGCTGTTCACATGGATGGAAATGTAGATATAGAATGTAGGTATATGCACGGCAGTATCACCACTACTGCTACTGAATGTGTTCATGTGTACACAACATACATTATTTGTGAAATGTTTTGTAAAATACAATTCTCACAGCCTCTTCGAGCTTCAGGACATAGCAGAACAACACATAGGTTATGAATTATAAATCACAAGCATTTTTTTTCCCCACCAGCAATGTTCAATGTTACCTTGTTGAGGGAATTAGCATAGTTTGACTTTTCAGCTTGTTACAGCTGAGTAAAAGGTTGACGGATGGTTGATTTTTAAAGGCCAGTAAAATAATGATGGCACAATAAAAGAAAATTAATCAGTCAGTTTCACCTATGCCCTTCCCCCTAAAAATCTAAAGGGGATATTTGTTGAAATGAAACTCTTATTTAAATGAACAAAAACATATCTAAAACATAAAATAGATAAGTGTCATTTCTTAAAACTGTTTAGGTATTTTCCCTCAATGCCAGTAATTTACTTTATTTTTTTTTTATTGCTTATTGTATCGTGAACAATCCCAAATAATGAACTGTATCAATAACAGTAAAAAGGGAAACTTTAGCTAACATAGATAGTATCCTGCTGTAGTCTCTGACCTGATGACAACAGACACCCTAAAAACAATGTATTACAACACATTACTTAAAAACAGAGTGTTCAGACAGCTAACAGACAAGATATATCACTAAAGATAAAAAAAATAAATAAAATAACTATATGTATTAGAATCTAGCTGAGTATGGTCATAAATATCTGAGCTAAAGTTTTAAAAAAAAAATACCTGAATGCAATATAAAGTGTATTGGGAACACTTATTTTTGACTTTTGACCTTTCATTTTAACCCCAGTCAGTTCAGGTCTTTGCTGGCTGATCCTAGAGCCAAACATTTATACTAGATATTAATAATGTAAGGACTGGTTTGATTTTATCTAGTGTTATCAAAGGTTTAAAATTTATAAGTTTCTGTGGATTAATTTTGATTAATCATGATTAAATAACATACTTTAATCTATATAATTTCATTTTGCATGAACAAATAGACTCAAGAAGGAAATGAATATATATGCTTACGATGTTTATTACAAAGTGGGTGATGCATTAGCTGAAGGGCTAACAGCATCCCTAGCTAACATATGGTTCATGTGAATGTGGTATTTGAAGATGAAAGTGTTTCAGTGAAAAGAAAACTCCTTCCTACAGAGTGTACATAATATTGTGTACATAATATGTTGGTTGACTGTTCTGTCTTGGGTTTTGTGTCCTCATATTTCCATCCAGAGGTCCAATGTCCTGTTTAGTGTCTTCCATCTTTACAGGTTGGTTCTGCTGCCTGGCACTACTGGGTCAACTATGTACGGTGGTAACTCTACCAGGACACACTGTTCCAATAAATGCTGGGACTTTCAGTGTCATTCTGTGCTGCAGATGGGTTAATTGCATTACAATTTTTAATCAGATTAATCATCATGATGGATTAATCTGCGTCAACACATTGATTTTGACAGCCCTACATAAAACATACATAAATACATACATAAATACATATAGTAGATAAGTGTAGATGAGTGTTTGAGATATTTTCCCTCAATGCCACAAACTGCAGTCACAATGGCTACTACTGACACCATCTCTATTAACATCCAGATAAGTGTTGTTCTAAATGTCGAAGCCAAAGTAAAAAAACAAAACAAAACCAAATAATAAAACCCCTGAATGCACTATTAAGTGTGTTGGGAGCAGTTATTTTTGACTTTTGACATTTTATTTTCCCTCAAACTCAGTTCAGTAGTGCCACTATCTTTGCCCGCTGATCTTAGTGCAAAAGGTTTATACTAAATGTGGCCACTGGTTTGGTTTTATCTAAAATAGATATTTTCTCAAAGAATGTAATTTTACACATCTCTTTACACAAAATAACAGTACATGCTGTTCAAATAATACACCAAGACTAAGAGTACTTTGAGCATACAGAGGGAGATGATAAAACACTCTGCAGATACAGAAGCTTTTGCAAACACCAAGTCTTACTTGTGAAGTGGTGCAGCAATATCTAGATAAGATGCAAATATTTAAATGCTAATATTTTAACCTTAATTTTAGCAGGAAATCTCTTGAAATTAGATGTTTTAATAGGGAAGCTTGGTATAAAATATCTAATATTGACCAAATGTATATGAATTCTTGTTGATGTTTTAGGCATATTCGTATAACACAAATCAATAATGGGTATGGGTGACTTAAGGTGTAGTAAACAAAAGGTAATGCATATATTCAGTTGTTGATTTATTATTTATTGTTTTCCACTGCTTATTATATACATAACAAACAGAGATGCATGTACATGAACACCCCACGTAGTCACACACATTTGTAGGCATTGAGAGTTCTCATAAAGGCAGGGACAGTCTGGCTGCCATCCCATTCAGATAACCTTATAGTCAGGTAATGAATCGCTAGTTTCCATCCTCTTCTCCATCCATCTCTGACTGTTTGTGAATCTGATTTGAAATAAAATTTACCCGCATCATTTTTTTGTAGAATTACAGTCACAGAGGCAGAAGGACAAAGACACAATGGAGATGGATAGATAACAAATAAGGGTGTGTGCATGTGTGTGTGTGTGTGTGTGTGTGTGTGTGGGGGGGGGGGGGGGGGGGGGGGGGGTGTGCATTTGCCCTGTGGGACTGTGTTCATACATTAATTATGTTGGTGGTTCCCCTTAAGGTATAACTAAAGGAACCATTCCATTATTACTGTCACTAAAAGAGTCATTTTATTAATTGTACCACAGCATTAAGTGGTTCTTTACCTCCTAGAAAATATTTTGCTGAACAGCCATCTTCCTTTATGAGCTGCACATACCAACAATCTACCTTCATTCTCCATAATGTAGCTGTTTTAGATGGCACAGTGTTCATAATAACTCTCAGATGATTACATACACTTGATTTTGCACTGATTCATGTAATGCATCTGTCACGGTGTCTCTTCAGAGACTGCAAACAAACAAACAAACATCTCCTTATTAATATCAAATCTGTCTAAAAATTCTAAACTATCACTCTAGTTAATTAGCGCAACTAATGCAACTCTCTGAAGCCCACATTAAAATCTAAGAAAGGAAGGATTTAGTTAGCACTGATTCCATTTCAATGGAGCTACTGCAAAAGTGAGAATTACAGTAAACCCACGCGTAACCCCCCCCACACACACACACACAATGTAAAATTTCAAAATGATCCAGAATCCAGTATCTCTTCTAGATCACCACCTAAATGTAATCATTTGTTCCTTGTGACACTCACAACACATCATTAAAATTTAAACAAAATATCCAGATGTTTTTGAGTTATCTTGAACCCCCCCCCACCCATCACCACCAAAATCTAATTATTTCCAGACCTCCCCATTGCCAACCTACCCTGAAAATGTCATCAAGATGCATCCATACATTTTGAGTTATCTTGCAAACTAACAGACAGACAAACAAACTCTGGCAAAATCTCCTTGGCGGACCTCTCTTCAGTCACAGGGGGGAGGTCTGCCTTGGCGGAGCTTTGCAGCTTTCTAGTTTATTTATTTTTATTTATTGTCTTCTGGGTTTTTAAACAGTTCTCATGTATAAGTATATATATATATATATATATATATATATATATATATATATACATATTCATATATATATGTGTGTGTGTGTGTGTGTATATACACATATATACATATATACACACACACAGCAACCACACATTACATTACAATGTAAATTACATCAAAAAGCTGGAATATAATGTTTTGCTGACATGTTGCATGTTGTGTTGAAGTTAAAGAAATATTTAGCAATAAATGAGCTGGAGTAACTCAATCATCAAGAGGTCAAAATCACTACAGGCTGGTCATGTTTAAGCAGCAAAGGTATCTTGATTGATTGATTGCTTGATACTTTATTGATCACTTACAGGAAATTATTTTACTTTTTCAATCGCTCTGAACAGACTGTGGAGAACAGACAGACAAGATAAGGTCACTTCCATGACATTCAGATGTGTTGTCTTTCGATGTATGCACAGCAGTGGAAAAAGTTTTCAGACACTCTTAAAACTGTACACAATTTTATATTTTACCATGAAATATTTACAGAAAAATATTTTGTGCATTTCCAAACCATGTGGCTGGATCAGACAGAGACAAATAAATGCAAGTAATAAACTAGGAAAGCACTCAGAAACCACAGACCCCCCTCCTCCACATTTTAATCTTGATGATTGTCTTGATTATCCCCCTATGAAAACATAACCTCTCTGGCAGAGGAAACTAACATTTCGGTATGTTTCCTTCACACTCAGAAGGAAGCATGTGGCTTTGGAGACTGGAACAATACTGGACAGGGTTCAATAAGAGTGGCTATGAATGGAATATTTCACAAATGCATGTGTCCCAAAACTTTTTCCATGACTATTTTTATTCTGACACCTGGAAAGTTTCACCATTAACACCATTAACTTCACTTATAAAAATCGTTTTCAATTAACAAACATATGTGTAAACAATGTCATAATTCAAAAGCAGTCAAAATGTGGATGCTTCTTTCCATTAAGTGTAATATATATATATTTTTGTTTTGTTTTGTTAAATTAGGTCCCATGGGCTCAGTCCACATGGATGACATCACAACAGAATAATGATGCTATGGCTGCTTTGCTGCACTGAACAAATTTGCTTTGGTTCTCTGGCATAAATGAGATCTATACATTATAGCAAGACATGATGGGAATAGACAGCTTGATTTATGTTTCTGTTTAAAGGTGTATTTTTAGTCAGTTGAAATTTATTCAAGTCAGTTTAAGCAAACATCTTTTCACTGGGGAAATAAAAAAAAAACTGATTAAAGCCCCATAAAACTTGAAAGGTACTGCTTCTGTGATGTACTTGAGTACATTAACACTCAGGATGTCGCTTTCTCAGAAAACTTTAGTTATAAAGTGAATAAAACTGTGTGAACAATATCTTTTAAGCATAGTTGAATCGTCAGGTGTTTGGTGAAAGTGTTCATAGGCAGCTTAGGAACTAAATGTTTGGTAAAGAATAATACAGAAGAGAAGATGAATAAGACTGAGATCTGTATTTTGAGGATAATGAGTGGAAAAGAAGTTTGAAGTAAGTGGGGAAAAATTGTTGAAGTTTCTAATGAGTTATTACTTTATCAGTCTATATACACGAGCACAGCATTTCAGTCACTCTGAGCGCCGTCTCTCTCTTTTGCTCTATCAAAATGCACACACAGGCAGTCTTTCAAGCAGTAAATTGCAAATTTTTGAAGATCAAAGGTGAACTCCACATTACATTTTGCAGAGACATTTGCCTGCTCTTACACTCTTCTTCACATATGCACAGTATTCTAACATTTACCTAAGTCACTGATCACTGAGACTACATGCTTCTTTTCCATGCATGGCCTTTCAAGCTGGACACTGATGAATCAAAGATACAAACCAGAGAAGATCAAAGACCTGACAGTGGGGCCTGTGACTTTCAATATTTGATGCTCACATAACCTGACAGGGCTACACAAATATCCATTAAGTGTCATCCTTTATATGCTGTTTGTCTATTGCACATACCCCGAGCTGTAATTGTGAAATGGCCTTGTATCTAGCACCAAGCAATTAAAAATATAGCATAGTATAGAGAAATTACAGCAGAGACAAGGTTTTAAATGTCAGAGAGATTCCCCGTCAGGCTTTTGTGAGTACATGTGATGAGTGTGACGGTGTGAAATGAACTGTACAAGTCAGTTTACTTTACTTCAGCCAGTGCAACATGCCCTGCTTCTCTCTTTCTGTCTTCAAATAGGCATTCACCACAACATCCCTGTTGTCTGGTTTTATATTCACACAAAGGAACCAATCAAGATACAGCCTCTGCACCCAAGGGGAAAAAAATGCTACACTGGAAATCACCCAGAGACTCAGTGATTCTGCCTAATTCACACAAATACATATCCATGTGTAAATTCACAAGAGGCACACACAAATGTACAATCTCAAATTAAATAATGTTCCAATTAGTTAGGATGTCAACAAAATTATTAACAATAACTACACTACATTTGACAATTTAAA
This sequence comes from Siphamia tubifer, assembly GCA_020466265.1. Classification (NCBI taxonomy): domain Eukaryota; kingdom Metazoa; phylum Chordata; class Actinopteri; order Kurtiformes; family Apogonidae; genus Siphamia; species Siphamia tubifer. The sequence continues at coordinate 26,835,148 of CM035792.1, read as the reverse complement.
GTGAGGAAAATATAAGTTCACATATCATTTATACAATGCAAACTCAAAAAAATTATCTGAAAGGGTTTAATTTAGGGAGGTGCAGCAGACTGTAGCTGCTGTAAAACTGCTCTATATTCTATATGTAGGGTCCTCACTGGAGTAATCCATAAGGGCCATATAGGCTAAAGCGCAACTGGGGGTAAATCATTGATTCATGACTGCAGGTAAATGCAGTTGAAAATCCATTGTTGTTTTACAACACTGGGCTTATTGACTGCTACTTGTTGACATTAAAAGAGGAGTTTTGAATGCTCAACTCCTCTTTCTTTACATATCAAAGTAAAGGCATGATGTTACACAGTCCGGGCTGATAGAGGCTACTTGTAAAGTAGATGTAGCTTATTAGTGTCTAATAGGGCTCACTCACGTTTGCCGGCTCTCTATGTTGAACTCAGGCTCTATGTGGTCCTCACAGTAGTGGTTTCCGTGGTCCGCCTGCTCGGGCGGGCGGTGCAGTCGCTGTCCGCGGTGCTGAAACCGTTCAGCATTCGCCGCGCCTCGACCTCTCCACTTGGGAAACGGGTCATCGTAGCGCTCGTAAACCGCGTCTAACTGCACATCTTGGCGCGGACAGAACATGGAGCGGGTGTCCTCGAACTTTGTCGGGGTACATTGTGTGGAGTTGTCCGGCTCCTTGTTCTCTAGAGATAGGTCGAGGCACTCCGGAGAGGCGAGGTAAGGTAGGTCTGTGTCCCCGAGCAGCGGTGAAGCGGAGGAGAAGAGGTCCAGGGGCCGCTTAGAGGAGGGAGATCTTCGGGGAAGAAGCGCGGACAAAGGCGGGGAGGGAGACTCGGAGACACGCGTCCTCCCGCCGTCGCTTTCCTCTCCCTCGTCAGACATTGAGAGAGTTCCTAAACGGCATATACTGTACTATAAAAAAGGGCTTAAGCTATGTAATAGGCATTTTGGGTTAGTCAAAGTTTCAACGACACAAGTTTCTCCGGAGCTGTGCAGCAGCGACCAGCCCAGCCTCCCCACGCAGAAGAGTGCTCCCACTAATTAGAGAGCACCCAGAGCGCGCGCGCAACGAGACAGCTCTTTACCAAACGGAAGAGAATGAAGTGGCATCAACAAAAATGAGTCAACACAAGTGACTATAAGTGTCATTTATTAGAGTAAAAAAGCTGAATGTTGTCATTTCCTTCTCCCAAACATTTTTTTTAACAACAGTTAAAACCATAACGACCAGGTGTGACTTTTGTGGTAGTTGCCAAATTTATTTTTCTCGTCTCATCATCTGAACCCGCTTTATCCTCACGAGAGTCACGGGGGTCTGTGGGGGCCTAATCCAGCTACAATCACTGAAGGCGGGGTACACCCTGTATGAGTCTCCGGTTCATCTCAGGACTAAACATACACTGTAGATTTTGCAGTGTTAATTTGGAGACAATGAGACCAAATACACTCTAGAATAAATTAAATAAACTCTCTAAGTGTTGATTTAACACTGCAAAATTTACTGTGTATATAGACAAACAATTACTCTCACATTCAAACCTATGGACAATTTATATTAACCAATTAACCTATCAGTGCATGTGTTTGGATGGTGGGAGGAAACTGGAGTACCTGGAGAAAACCCACACAGACACAGGGAGAACATGCAAACTCCACACAGAAAGGTCTGGTATGGGAATAGAACCAGGGTCCTTCCTTATTTAATTTAATATTAATATTACAATATATCTATTATAATATATTAGTTACTATTATAAAGTTAATATAAAATTCACAATTATAATAAAGTTCAATATATATATATAGCCTGTCTTATACTGAAACACCAGATTATCCCACGTTGTTGAAGGGTTCCTTATTGCTTTGGTCAACATGTATGTTTAAAAAGAGGACAGAGAGAAGACAGGGAGCAAAGAAGGGGAAGGTAAAGAGACCAGTAGGAGTGAGGAATGAGGGGGTTAACATGCCCACCTGTTGTGGACTACTCATACAAACATAATCTAGTTACTGCTTCAGAGAACAAGTAATTGAAATTTTACAGGAACCTACACTTTATCTCATGGGTTACCCAGAATCCATATACCCCTCGCTAATTTTAAATAAACATGAACAACAAAAAATCGTTGGTCACATACAAAGGAAAATGAAACAAAACACACACACGCACACACAAACAAAAAACCCCAAACAAAACAGCAGCGCGTGTGGTTCTGTGTTTGTGTGTACTGTATGTGAGATCCTGTAATTAGAGGCAGAGACCTATTAGTCATGATGGAGACTTCCTACACCCCCACACAGACAATAACCAGTCCTAATTCTGCTCTTTGATGTGTCCATGTGTTTATGCATCACACACACAGATCAGATCAAATTAAAACGCGTCACACACAGTAAACCTTCTTCTTTACATTTGGTAGGAAGTCTCTCCTAAAACTGAAATGAACACAAATTAGGAATATTACTTTATGGAGAAAAAAAAAGACACTTTCATAATTTACTGATCAATTTAAGACACCTTGTAAACTTTGGTTTATAATTAGATCTTTCCATGAAACTGGGTTTATGTTTGTATCTGGCACTTTGCCAGGTTTTTCAGACCAACTAATAAAGGAGAAATCCAGACATATTTCCCCCTAGGATGTACCTCATGATGACTTCAAATAAATGCACCCCCCAAAAAAAACAAAAAACAAAAAAAAAAAACATACTGTTGTTATGAAACATCACAAAATTAAGATATTTTTAACCTCACCCCTTGAGGGGAGTCAAGGGGTATTGGTACTTTGCCAAAGAACAGCGGAGTTATGTTTTTGCTGGTGTTTGTTTATTAGCAAAATTACTCAAACTTACGTATGGATTTGGCTGAAAATTTCAGGAAGTATTGATACTGGCACAAGGAAAATGTGACAAAAATTTGGTGGTGATCAGTGGAGGTGGTGGGGGGGTAATTGCCTTGGCGGAGTTCTTTTTTTTGTTTGGTTTGTCCATTCGTTCCTTTATTAACACTCTAGCAACAAAACTATTGGTTGAATTACTACCAAACTGGGTTTATAGATTACTAGTGACCCAGAATAAATTTGCTTATATTTTAAGAACAACAGGTCAAAGTTAATTTTTTAGGACATTCCGATGGAAGGTGCACTTTAAAGGCACTGTAAGATAGATCTTTTTTTCTCCACTGGCTAAGACTTCTTACCCAAATGACCTACACGACCTCCACTTTCAGACACTTGGAACGAAAAGTGTTGCAATAGGAAATACATTATTGCCGCTTAGGTTCCTGTTAATCCCTCTGAAGTCTAACCTCATACACAGAGTTCTATGAGAAAGATTAGTGGGAAGTGGGTGGCACTGTGTTGTAAGATGCCAAGAGACACTTAATTTTATATCTGCTTGTCTGTTAGAAATGGAGAAAAAAAAACCTCTCACAAGCAGAGTGTTGAGGTTAAAGATTTTGGTTAAACATTCAGTTGTGATGGTCAAAGTTAAGGTAAAGGATGATGGAATTTGTTCTGCCTCTAGGTTTCCTCACAGAGGTACTAATGTGTGTCTAGATTGGTATTGAATAATCCATTAAGTCTGTCTTTCCTTTGAAATCTCTGGTCTCACCCCAATCACTGATGTCACAGCAGGTTCAGACACAGTCATATCTCCTGCTGTGAAATCACTGATTGGGTTGTGTTTAGTACTTTTTCAACCACCACGGTCTACACTGAAGCAGCACTTTTCAAAAACGTGAATCAAATTCCTTTCCCACATGTCTGATTTAGACAGACTCGATAATATAGATAACCTCTTCTTTTTCAAACAAAGACAGATGAAAATTAAAATTCATAAAGATGAAATGTTAGGAGAGAGATATGTTTGATTTAGTCTTGAAACAGAACAGAACAGTGACAGGAAAACCTCATTCCTGAAAAAGCAAAAATATGGCACCTCTTTGCTTCTGTTGTTCATGAAGGTATCACACCTCTTCAGCTACCCCTGACTCCTTGAACATTTCTCCTTTACAAAGTGACAAGCTCCAAACAGAAAAGCCATCTGACCTTTCCACCTCTTCAGCCACTGCACACAACCTTTCCATATACAACCACATTTTGATGAAGGTATGACATTACAGCAGACTGTCATTAGACAGTACTTTTGGTCAACTCATCAGTGGAAGGACCAGGCTTTCACTGCTGGTCTGCATCATTAGCAAGTTCCCATTAATGACTTCCCTGATGAGTTCCGATGGCAGCTAAGTCACTCCAGTCTGTTCACCAAGCTGTTGGGGTTTCCATTCTCTTATGACAGGAGTCAGCAGATGAACCAGTTTGATGAAGCCAGCTCACTTCCTCCAGAGGAAACGGAAACTACTGGTTTCCCACCAGTAGCTGCAGTTTTGGCATCACAGCCCCCACCAGCATCAAGACAAAAGTCCATCAAAAAGTTGACAGACCATGCAGCCTTGGGCTATTTAGGGTTGGCTGAAATAAGAAAGGGGTAGACCTGCTTCCAAGTCCTAATTATATCCACTTACTCATTGTTTTGATAAACAGACGCTGTTGTGTTTGATTGCATTGAAAGCTGAATAATTATAAATGTAAATGACCTACATATATATGATGTCATGGTTTAAATTGAAACTACTAAGAGGTGATTTGTGGATGAGGTCCCAGCCAGCACAAGGGTTTTGTTTGGGCTGAATATAAGGGTGGTAAGTAGGTGTGTCAGCAGTTTCCATGGTGACCCCACATGTTTCCCATATCAGAATCAGTACATCTCATGATTTGTTTTTCACACAATTTATCTTTTATGCTATTTACACCATTATTTACACACTATTATTACACTGTTATAATGTATATATATATATATAATTTTGCCCATGTTGGTAAATTCAGTATTTTAATAAAAATAAAAATAAAAATAAAGTATTTTTTGTCTATTTTTCTGTGTGTGCTGGGGTACGCCATGTTCCTTCCCCTTTAAGACTGTGTGGAGCAGTCACGTAACTCCACCCATCCATTCTGAGCAAGAAGGAAAACAGACCATGAGAGACTGGTTGATGGTTCAAAAGAAGAAGCGATTGACAGCCGTAAACCAAGTAGCATGGCTGTTGGACTTCTTCTGAGAAGAAGTCCAAATCTGTAATTTTGAAATATTTTAGGTTCCATAAAGATAATATTGAGCAAAAGGACAAATGTCACATTCAGCTGAGGTCGGTTAACCACTAGGTTTTACTGTGATGCTGCCACCACATCCTGTACGAGTTTTTGGGCCCAGATAGACATGCTGGCTGGGGTCTTGCAGACGCGAAACATTAAGTGCAATGTTCTACATTTGATTCCTGATCTATGAGGCATTTGTTGACATTGGTTGTATGTACTTCCATTTTATTTTCCCCAAAACAGAATATTTTATTAGCATACACACATCATCTGTTGGGATGTTTACTTTGGTATATGTGCACATAATCCAAGTCTTTGAAGAAAAAAAACGGTAAGTGGCAAACATAAACAGGATATGATGTCTTATTTCACATAGTCACATGATGCAATTGTCCCACACACATAAGCATCATTCAAACACATGCACATTTGTATTTATAAGCCATGAAATTACTCAGGAAGCCATGCATCAAATGGAGTTCAGGGTAGCAGACTGCAGGAGTGGTTAGCTGTTAGGCTTATGCGAGAAAAATACTTAAAGGTGAAGAGAATTTATTGTGGGTTAAATAAAATTAATGACATCTTTTCTTCAAACTAACAAGCATGAATGCAATTTTAGTAGACAAAGGCTTGCACACAGAGGCTTTCAAAGGCAGAGGGAGAGAATAACAGAAGAACCAAGGCAAAAATCAGCCTTTATTTTTCATGTTTCCCACTGCTTTTCACACTATGTGCCCTTTTCTTTCTCATGCTGTCAAACATTCTTTTCAAATGGTTTGGTGTCATTCTCATTGGTATTCTCCAGGCACAGTAAGGTGACAGGGGGTGTTGGTCCACTGTTAAAAAAAGTATAACATACTTAAAGCTTAAGGACATAGAATTTGTCTTCTCTAATCTGTCCAAATGGAAACATTTAAAGGGCATTGTCCATTGCACTATAATTGCATGTGCATTGTTCTGTGTTGAACATGGTGGTGCTGCTGTTTGAAATGTGCAGAAGAAATGGGTGGTGGAATGACGGTTCTTCCGCTCTTCCTCATGAATATCAATGATGTGGTAATAAGTTGCCTCCAATTGGTCAGAAAAGCCCAGCCCTTTGACCGATTGTAATTGAAGATTCATTTTGCGTCTGCTTACTGAAAGTTTATAAAACAGTAACGACATGTCCTCAGATATACAGCCTTACATTTTTGATCCTGAATCAGAAGAGGATGGAGAAGTACAACAACTGATTCCTCTTTGTTCGTCAATGAGCATTTCAGAACACTCCTATTTACATGTTAGTACATTTTCTCCTGTTTGTAGATGATGATCATCATGCTCTAAGTTGTAATAAAACATTGAAAGGGTTGTAAAACAAAGGTTTGTTTCTTTACACTTTTCAACATTTATTGCAAATGCCCTGCTAAATGCATACAAGTTAACATAGCCTGCTAATACTATTTGTCATAATCATCATTGAAAGACCATTTGGGGGAATCCTTCTAAAAGCCTGAAATGGTGAATTTACATGTTTTTAATTTAGTGAGAGCTAGACAATACAGTCAATGATATGAAATGTTGGATTCACACTCCCGTCTAAAACAGTATTTTCTTGTTGTGATTTAGGCTTGAATTGGCTTTTAGCCTAATAGACTAGTACATTTTACTTATCTGTGCACTGAGATAAGTTGCACAAAACACACAGTTATTATTCTTGGTTTTCAGCCTAGCTTTGTTTCCAGCAACAGCAGCTAGTGTGATAGCTGTGACTGTGCCCAGAACACAAGTTGCTGTGGGATGATGCTATAAACATATTTTCTAACAAAGATATTGGATGAAAAGAAATATAAAAAAAATTAATAAATGAAAAAAAAAAATCACATTTCACTTCCCACCTGTGGGCTGATGGTTGATGGAAAATATGCATCTTTTAATAACAACTTCAAAGCAAAACCACTATTGTAGGCACCCAAGTTGTACAAATCACTGTCGTGGAATTGTTTAGAACAACTGACATCTTGGGGTCCATCATTGGTTGTGATGTCTCCAAGAAAAATTCCAGTCATTTGATTCTCTCATCTCTCATATTATGATGTTTTATAGCTACAGATAAAACATGACCAAGCATGTTCTGCCATGGTTTTAATTCCATATTAGATCCTGAGTTCAGTGAGCTTCTGAAAGCATATCTTCCTGTGGGCAGCCATAAGCCCCAGTGGGCGGCGCACACAACATTGTGACGAAACAAAGTTATGCTTTTCTGATTAGCTCATACCTTCATGAATTTCCTATCAATGACTAATGCAGGCAAAGGAGGTTGAATATAACTTTCACGTTATGCATGTGTGTAGAGCTCACAGTGACCTACCATGTTTCAAAAACTACAAGTAAAAGTGGTTTCCAGTGGAAGGTAGCCTTTAATATAAAAAAAAATATCATACTACACTGCCATCTATAAAGTTAGAAGGAATTTGTTTTGACACACATTACTCTTTTTCCTCTTATTTATACTATACACATCTGTAATCACCTTTGACCACGAGCAGTGATCACATCCCAAGTCTCAGTTATACTTCAATTGTCAAGAATGAATCACACATTTCAAAAGGGGTACAAATATTTTAGGCCAACTTTACAAACAACAATGATATGATGCTAATTCTTTCTGCAATGGAAAAGTAAAGCCAAGTATAAATAACTATGCTTATGCTTTCAGAAGTGATGGCTAGGGACATATCACAGAATGCTCCTAATTCTTAATGATCTGAGGCATCGACAAGTCATGACCATTCATTTGCACATGATTTGAAGTCAATCAAACAAATACTTCCCGAAATACAAACAAAAGAATGAGGCGTTCGTATCAATGAAAAAAAGAACCCCCACCAGCATGAGAACACCCACTTCAGTTCTTTCTCACCATCATCATCGTCATTGATATGGAAAAGATGGAATTTCAAAACCGAATATTTTTCAAGTTATCGCATTCACATGAAAGATGAAAAATATAATATTCCCAAAACTGTATTTTGGAATATATTTAGAGTTAAACACAAAAGTCTTTCACTTACTCAACATCCTCCAAAAACAGCTATGATTAAACATTTCTGAACATCTAATATTATTGAGAAGAACTCGGAGACATTAAAGTAATATTAGATCCTCCGATATGAACTGTTTTACAAAATGTTGAATAATTATTGTACAATTTATCTGTGTGAAAAAGCATTGTTCATTGAAGCTAATATATACCTTATTGTCATTGACTTTTATTGATCTGGATAAATTACAACAGACCAAAAAAAAAAGGAAAATCATTATCAACCATTGAATCTTAAATAAGTAATAAGTAATAATAAGTAATGAAATGACACAAGACATGCAGAATTATTACACAGTACAATGTATATGGTTGTTGTTTCTGTTGGAATAAAATGATTTTTTTTTTAAATGTCAGGTAAGAGTTATCAGGATTATTTGAACTTGAATCACTCTTCAGTGTTCCAGGTCTGTGTGTAATTGTGTGCATGTGGCTAAAAAAAATGGAGCGGTCTGTCATTGGTAAAAAAGACCACAAACTGGCCTCCTGTTCTATTGACTTCAACAAGCCAATCAGTGCTCAAGTGTCAGAGGAGGAAGGGCAGGAAGGCCAATCACTCACACTGTGTATTGAACTCGAGATAATTTTATTGGTGACTTGATCAATGATATGTCATGCCTTCAATGAGGGCAGGAATCCCCTGGGGGATGCAGATGCTGGTGATGTTTCTCCACAAATGTAAGGTTTATTCTCAGTTTCTCTTATTTCTACAAGTGAGATATTTAACAGCTGAGACTGTAATAGCTGGGAGATATTGGAGTCAATAAATACTCCATGCATATTTTATTGCTACAGTACAGACCGTGCATTGAACTGTTTAAAAGTTTTATTATGTCTGCTTTGTAGAGGTTTGATGAATGACTGGTGACGGAGCATTTAATGAGGTATTCTGCCAAGAAGCTTTTATTAAAGATGTTGTGCGCATGCATGTGTCTGAATCAAAAATCCACGAACACTACGACAGAAGGTCCACACATATATTCGCACAAACATAGTCATGAAAATTCATGCAAATATATATTCAGAAGAAAACTTTCTTCTTTAGGCTGTTTTTTCTGTTCTTAAATAAATCAATTCAAAATGATTGCCGGTGCAAAAGAAACATTTCAAATGATAAGAATTCATTTTTTTGTCCTCATAAATTGTGCTCTATTTATTGTTTATTCACTCAACACTCACACATAAAAACTCCCTGTAGCAGTGGAATATTAAAATGAAGTCCCAACATGTCAAGTATTCCCAAACAAATGACGATTACTAATATTGCATTTACTGTATCAATGTTATGGTTCAATGTATTTAATACATCCCTACCTAAACACATGACCCATGATGGAAAGTGATGACAGCATGTGGGTATTTGTTTTGATGTATGTGTATGCTTTAATTTGTTAAATGTCCCTGCCTTGGAAGATGTAAATTCAGCAAAAGGGAACACTGAAATGGTACAATAAAACTTTATTTTAATGTGCATGTAAAGATAAATGGATAAACATTAACTAGTTTTCCTCATGATCACATAATTTACATTTTATTGTTGTTCATTTATTATTTGTCTGTACTTTCCAGCACTATAAATACTGCCTCTGGAGGAGCCAAAGACAAAATGACAATCTGTGATATTGTTGCTTTGAACAAATCAATAAACTGGTGTGAAAATTATGCTTTTAACACCTGCTATTTTTTTTGTTAAATCAAAAGAATGCCTGGTGTTTCTGTTATGTGTATTCTAACAAGTAATGAAGTCATTCTTAAAGCAACAAACAATACATCTGTATTTTCTTATTTATAACTTCTTAGTTTATTGTATTTCATTTCCAAACTAGGATTAAAAGGCTCTTTTTCCTAATGAAATGTACTGTAGTTTCTCTTAAAGATCACTCTCATGGTGGAGACCATGATGGTTTTGTACTCTGGGGAGAAGAGTTCTACAGGTCAGTTCTTAAAGGGAGTGTGGGGTTTAATTTCTTCATGCAGTGTAAACCACTGGAGTCATACCTGCCATCAATTATCCTCATCAATGGGTCTATGCTTCTAGAAGCAACACTGAAGCCCTCAGTTGGTCAATCAGTCATCTGCAGCAAAGTCTGTTCTTAAAGGCAAGGCAAATTTATTTGTACAACACATTTAATGTACAAGACAATTCAAGGTGCTTTACATAAAACATATAAGAAAATCTAAATTATTAAGATGCATTAAAAGACAATTAAAATAAGAGACATAAGAACATTTAAAAACAAATGAGAATCTAAGTAAAACCTCCAGTGAACAGTAATGTTTTCAGACCTCAGGTATTCAGGTAGTTTGTTCCACAGGTGAGGAGCAGAACAACTGAATGATGCTTCACTTTGTTTGGTTCTGATTTTGGGAACATACGGTAGACCTGTCCCTGATGACCTATGACCTAAGGCTTCATTGGGAACAAGCAGGTCAAAGTTGTATTTGGGTCCAAGGTCATTAAGTTCTTTATAGACCAGGAGTAAGATTTAGAATTCTAACCTTTCACCCACAGGAAGACAATGTAAGGATTTGAGGACCGGTGTGATGTGGTCCAGTTTCCTAGTACTGGTCAGGACTCTGGCAACAGTGTTTTGGATCAGCTGTAGCTGCCTGATTGATTTTTTTGTTTAGACCAGTGAAGACACCATTACAATAATCTAACTTACTGAAAATGAATGAATGAGTTTTTCTGTGTCTGGTTTGGACAGAAAACCCTTGATTCTAGCAATGTTCTTCAGGTGGTAATAGGCAGACTGGCTTTTAAATGGTTGTTGAATTTCAGGTCACTGACCTTTGACCTTTCTTTTTTGGGGCCAAAAACTATCACTTCTGTTTTGTCCACATTAAGCTGGAGAAAGTTCTGGCACATCCACTCAGTGATTTGATGAATGCATTTACTCAGTGTCAGTAAGGGTCTGTAGTCGTGTGATGACACGGAAATATAAAGCTGTGTGTCATCTGCGTATGTGTGGTAAGAAATGTGGAACTGTACAGAGAGAATGAGAGAGAGAGAGAGAGAGAGAGAGAGAGGCTAATGAAATAATCAATAAAATAATATCTGTTTTACTTCCAAATGTCTAAGTAAAGAAAACAAATCATAGGAAAAGGAAATGCTCCAGATTATATATTATAAACCTCATAACTATATGGAGGATAAAAGTCTTACATGACTATAAACTTAAATATCGGCTGGCCAATATAGTGGTTTATCATTAATTAAAACATGTATTGCTTAATGATATTTATCACAGCATAAAACTATATTAACAGATTTGTCATTATTGTTGTATAGACCAAATGAGATACACAATCATCACTCACTGTAAACCTGCATAAGTTAGCAGAACTCCAAAAATTTAAGGCAATCGATTGCCTCAATTATTTTACGTTGATGAAACTTAAACAATACAAGTTTCCAGAACTTTAAATTTAGATGCTTATTGAAGTATAATTAAATTAAAACATTACTTATTAACTTAGGATTCTAAGGTTCTGTCAGTCCTACTGGGAGACTAAGTCAGGGTTCAGTGTCTTTGCCCAAGGACACTTGGACATGTGAACAGACAGAGCTGGGCCGCAAACCTCTGTCATTGGACAAACCACTCTACCAACTGAACCACAGCCGCCCCTGAATAAAATTACTGTGTTTTGCGATTGTAAATTTTTTGCTGTGACAGATATTGGTGGTTATTTGGAGTGCTGTGAAATTGTATTTGCTGTATTTCTCAACATTTAAGAGCTTAATTCCACTCTATGTTTTCATGTTCACTTATATCCACAATAGTTCCACTTAAAAATATTAGTTGGAAATACTTAAAAAGAACATGTTACAGCAAGTTAATACATTTGATTTAGTAGTACTGTTTCTGAAACTTTTGAGTATTAACAACTTAATATATTTAATTATTCTTAACATTTGGGTTTACAGTGGTCTATGCCATCCTATTTTTGCTATAATTGGTAGGTTTCACCTTAATTATTGAGTTAAAGCCAACAATTCATTGCATGGAGTCACAGAAACCTGAGCACCAACTTCTAATCCCATCATCACTGAGTTCATGCATCTCTTGGCAGGACATAGTGTATACCCTCACACCAACATTGTCCTCATTAATCAGCATATACTGGGGTGACACAAAGGCAAGCACTTCATTACTGCCAATTAATGTACATTTTAAAGACTTTGTTAAATGTTTTTAGCATATCTGCAAAACAAATCATGCTGATGTGTGTAGTGTAAGTGTTTCAATCTAATTAAAATACACCATTTAATGTTAAGTGTTGCCTGTCCTTTCTCATACATTATTGAAGTTGTTGCTAACATGCCTACAGCACATCCTGCTACACATTTACACATTCTACAGCAAATGTTTTGCAGGTATTGACATTTTTTCTAGTTCATGTAGTTCTCAGGAGTGGTGGTTGTAGAGCTGGCTTATTTCCCAAACAGCAAATAAAGAGTAGAGGAATGGAGGGATCGTTTAATGACATTCAGATCACCTCAGGGCAGCCTCAATCCATTTGGATAAGATGGAAAAGGGGAATCAGAGGTAAATACGACATTAACAAGATGTTTAAAACCGGCTTCTTAGCTAAAAAAAGAGAAGGTGTTGAGGATTTAGCAAGTAAGTCGCAGGAACAGCTGTGCAAACTCCTATGGGCAAAAGTAATAAATACAAAAAGAAGGCAAAAACCAAAGGGACAGTATTATTTAACCTACAAAGACCCAAACAGTCACTAGTCTAAACTGTTCAATATCTGATGATCCACCAATCCTATCAATACATGTAAATACTTGGTGTAAAATGCAGTTCATCATCTTTTCATGGTCATCAGATATGACCAATTTGGATATTCACAGGCTTTGTAGTGAACATGGAAACACAGTCATCTTCTACAAATTGATTCACCAGTAAAACCCATGGAGATTGATACATGGCAGTGGATAGACAGATAGACACACTGGTGTTTATGTTCAGTTAATGATGATTTTACTGAAAGTCACTTTTTCTTCAGTGTTCCATTTCTATTTTTTGCGATAATAAAAAAAAGCATTTTCATTATGCATTTCCAAAATATAATAATATAGGGGGAGGGGGTCACATTATAAGTGTTTTCTGTTTCTGATATAATAACCTTTAAATTTTTATGAACATCTACATGATCAGTGAATTAAATATATGAAAATACATAGTTTACACTTAAAAGAAAACTCCAAACAAAAATGATACAATTGCAATAAATGGTGATAAAACATTTGAACAAAGAGAGAGTCCTCATTGAGGAACTGCCAGAAAAGTGATGCAGGATCTTTATGGATTAAAACAACACAGAGTTGTAACATGATAAAAACCACAAATAAAATATAGTAAAATATAGTAAAAGAGAGAGGAAAATTACAGTGGAATTAAAAGACAACAGAACAGCCTTCTGCAGCTGGTCTCCTATTCTCTTGGCTCCAGACATACTGTATGGCATAAAAACTGAATGTCACTTTGACCCAATTGGTTTGAAGCCTGAGCCAGTTAATGCTTTGTACACTAACAGTGATTCTTCAAAACCTATTCTTTAGTGAATATGGAGCCAGAGCCGTGATCTGTCAATGAGGCTAATGTGATCCATTCTCCTGGTTTTGGTGAGCCTTCGAACAGCTGCATTCTGAATCAGCTGCAGGTGCCTGATTGATATTTTCAAAAAGGCCTGTGAACACTGCATTACAGTAGTCAAGTGTATTAAAGATAAATACATGGATACATCTTCCTAAGTTTTCCTGAGAGATTGAGCCCTTTATCAAAATGTATTTTGAGATGATAATGTCTAGAAGTGACTGCTCAACTTTAATGGTGATGCCCAGATTCCTGGCTTGATTTCTTGTGTTTAGATCATAGGTTTAGATTCATAAACTGCAAGTGGTTGTTCACTGTCTTCCTGCTTAATCTGAAAAAATGTTAACTTCAACATTGTCTTTGTTGAACTCATTTATAACACATAATTATTAATGTATTGGATGCACCAACGGAGATCCTGCTCAGTCACCTGGAGCTAAAGTGATGTAGATTTGTGTTCCAATAGCAGAATTGTGGTAATTACCCCATCCCTCAGATAGGAAAGAGGAGGGTATTATTTTCAGTTTGTTTGTTTGTCTGTCTGTCTGTTTAAGTGTCAGCAACTTCACACAAAAACTACTGGACCAATGTGCATGAACTTTTCAGGAAAGGTGTGAGGTGGTGCAGAATAGATCCCATTAAATTGTGGTGAATGTAGGTCAAAGATCAAGCTCAAGATCACCAAACATGTTTTTGGAATGATAAGAGAAAGGGCAAATCAGCAATTTCCTTTTCATTCTTGCAGGGTTTCCCCCAGCCCATTATAAACCTGGTGGGGCACCACGCCTTACTTACTTTTTTCTTTTTTTTTTTGCAATAGAAACTAATAACTAAAACATCAACCCCTCCTCCTTTTTTCTGCAGTTCTGCTTCTCTAATGAACTAGAGTTGGGAGTAATTGACTCAATAACTACAACTGCACTCTTACCTTGGTTTAACCAAGTTTCATTTTTTATTTTTAGATTGCCTGTCAGCTACACACATACTTCTTATCAGGACGGTGTTTGTTACTTACAGCTCATCAAAGAGCTGTCAGATATCCTCCTATAGGCCAGAGTTGTCGTTTTTTTCTTTATATGATTGTCTCTTCCAAAGCATACCTGGCATGATTGTTTTGGTTGATAGCTCCTAGAAGTATTTGTGACCCAACTAAAAGGGGATGACTATCATAAAACCAGTAAAATGACCACAGAAGAGTCTAAAATATAAACAGAAATGGATTAAAATGGTTGCAACACCAATGCAAAGAGAAAAGATAAGGACAGTTACTTATACTACCTGTATCTGGCTGAAATCACAGGGGAAATGACCTATGTAGGAAGTAATTGGAATGTGTGGAAACCATGGAAAACCATCAACTGAGGCTACAGGGCAGGATGAAATCCAAGCTATTTTCCACAAAGTCAAAGAATCCTTCATTCCCGACCCAGCTGGTATGCATTTAACTTTGTCCGCAAAAATTCCCCAAATTTAGCAGGTGTAATGCCAGGAAGGAAAAATTGATGCCATTAAGTTATAAACTGTTGTGGTACTTTATTTCAGAAAAAAACAATCACATAACCTTCTTCGTGGATGTGGAAAGTGAGTTGTTATTCTATTGTGGATTTAAGAGGACTGACCTCTTCCATGTTGCAGTATCACTAGATTGATACGAGTCTCCTCCTGGGAATGGAGAAGTTGATGACAAAGTAATAAAACCCAGAGTTCAGGGTGAGGTCATTCCACCCATCAAGATGTTAGGATGTTCTTTTGTTGGACGCTCCAAGAATCTGGATTGTTTTCGGTCTCAAATTCATACATTTATTAGATTGACTTGATGTGACCTCAAACAAAGCATAACTCCGTTAAAGACCACCCATCCCCACAGAGGAGAATGGAATGGCCATGAATCGAAAACACATCACTCTTATGCTTTTTGTAAACTGATCCTCAATCTATGGCCTGACTCCCCTTGTGGACAAGATGGGTGTTAGTTAGTTTTACATCTTATCTCCTGTTATTTTCCTTTGTGGACATATGTAAATCTGCCACTTTGTTGTGTTGACTAAGGTGTGAACTAAACTGCCTCAAGAAACTCCATCACCCACCAGTTAATTAAAGGAATCAAATGAAACAAGAAATGTAGCAAAAGAAAGTTATACAGTATATATATATATATATATATATTCATTAGGGCAATTTAGTATCAAGACTAGAGGTCCTATAATATGGAATTCAAAGCCCATCTTAATTAAGAATTGTGCATCTGTTTCAATCTTAAAAAGCAGACTTAAATACCTTCTAATACACAAACCACACTGTGCCTCAAATCAGTGGGATGTTGCTTGTGAAACATTGTGAATAGGTCATTTTGATATGTTGTGAAGAATTGTAATATTTGCATATAATTTTCTATTTGAGTGTATAATATTTTTTGTATGAATATGTGTACTTGGATTCTTGTGTATATGTATGCATGCACAAGTCTATGATATGATATGTGTTTGGTGTAGCTGTATTTGTATGCAGCTCGCTTTTCACTAGATTTTGTGTTTAAATCTGAGCAGAGGCCTTGTATAGGCCCTATGGGTCTCTAGCCTCGGCTTGCACCTAAATGTTTTGTTTTTTTTTTTTCTCTTTGTTTTTCCGGAGTAATAATGTTTTTTCTTTTCTTTCTTCAGCCTCGGCTTGCACCTGAATGGTTTTGCTTTTGTTTTTCCGGAGCAATATTGTTCGTTTTTGTTTTTATTTATTTTATTGGTGCGAACAAATAAACCAAACCAAACCAAACCAAACCAAACCAATATATATATATATATATATATATATATATATATATATATATATATATATATATATATATATATATATATATATATATATATATATATTTATTTATTTATTTATTTTTTATTTTATTTAATTTTTTAAAGTTAGAGCTACACTAGTTATATTATCTATATTAGGATATAATGTTCACCAGAAAAGTGTGTAGTCACTGACATAAAATACAAGGAAATGTAAAAATAGTGTGATAGGTAAGAACTATGTATGGACTGGAGCTGGAGTACGACCCCAAGCCGGTATCGGATTTTGTGCCCCAACCTGACCGGAGCTCGAAATGGCAACGCTCGAAGTAATGCTGTAAAGACCGCGTGAATCCTGGGAAACAAGCATTGCATGTGCCATGGGGCTCCTGAAGTTCCTGAGCACATTACGAAGAAGAGAAGAAAAAAACCTATATTTTTTTTTATTTGCCACAAAAATGTTTTTTACTTGAATTAATCAATAAAATCAATATATTGCCCAGGCTTACTGGTTACTAAAAAAATTTAACTAATGACCTCAACTGTGTTAAAATAATATTTCAATTGATAGTCCAGTAAAGTAGCTGGGTATGGGATTCAAGGAATGATGCCTAGTGGTGGGAAAATACAAATGTAAAGAGCAGGTAAGACCTGGCATAGACCAATGAGGAAGAAAACTAAGGTCAACAGTAATGAAACAAAGATCCAGCAAAAATACCTCCACACCCATAGCAGAGGTGCAGAAGCTACAGTTCTTATGCATGTCTTTCCTACCTTTGCTATTACATCTGAACTGCAAGCACTGTGGTCAAAAGCAGCGATTCAGACATACACTGTCCAGTGGTAAAAGATCTCCAAGTAAAGTACAGTATAGTTGGTACTATGATAAGGTGCTTCTGTCTGTTGCTGACACATAACAGTAGGAGAGATGTAGCAAGAGGCCAGATAATAGCCAGGAAAAAGAAGAGAACATGTTAAGGCCCAATCTACTGAAAACTGCCTGGTCCTGGAAATATGTTGATGTGAGAAGGGGCAGCAGTTCCCTGAGGTGGCATTCCCAACCCTCTGCCTAGGTTTTTTTGTTATGGTCACCCAAAGACCAACCAATAAATCTAGTTGAGTTGACAGTGCTGTGAGAGAAGAAATGCAAAGAGGCCCACAAGAGAAAGACCTTGAATTACTAGATCTTAGCTCAAGGGTGGAAGGATAAAGTTTGACAGACATGTTGTTCCCTGTGGAGATAATCTATAGAGGTTTTCCAGCCAAACCAACGTAACATGGCAGTTGTTTTCAACACTGAACCTGGATGGAAAGGAACAACAAACAAGCAGTGTGTAATAAGAAGAAAGAGCCGAAGAAGCCCAGCCTGTCAGTACTTCATTAAAAAGACAAGTTAAATGGAAAGCTGTCACTGAGGAAACAACCTTTTATGAGTATCCTTGAAATCCACAGACGCTGAAGGATTCAGGTTATAATAGGACACAAACCAAGTTCTCATGTCTTTACATAAAGTATTTCCACTCACATTGAATGATGGCTTTTCTCTAATATATTATCTTATGAACCATTGTTACACCTGAGGTTCCTTTGCCAAAATCCTTCATCTCAGCCTCAGCCAGCCTTGACAGCCATGGGAAATCCATGCTGTAAATTGAAAAAGGTCCTGAGAGAATAAAGTAGCCAACTAAATTTCCTCTTCACACCACAGCACGAAGAAGTGAAAGTGGTCCATTAGGCCGTGTAGAGCTTTTCCATGATCGGTTGTGGTAATGTGAAAGACTCCCTGATATTCTGTCTAACTGAATAATTACAAACTCAAGAGAAAAGATGGAACACATAGAAAAGTGGACAAATTTTACATTGAAAAGAAATATGATATATTTCGTTTCCTAACGAAACACTGCAGTAGAACCTTGGTCATAAAGGAACCCTGCAATAGAACCTTGGTCATAAAGGAACCATGCAATAGAACCTTGGTCATAAAGGAACCCTGCAGTAGAACCTTGGTCATAAAGGAACCCTGCAGTAGAACCTTGGTCATAAAGGAACCATGCAATAGAACCTTGGTCATAAAGGAACCCTGCAGTAGAACCTTGGTCATAAAGGAACCCTGCAGTAGAACCTTGGTCATAAAGGAACCATGCAATAGAACCTTGGTCATAAAGGAACCCTGCAGTAGAACCTTGGTCATAAAGGAACCATGCAATAGAACCTTGGTCATAAAGGAACCCTACAGTAGAACCTTGGTCATAAAGGAACCCTGCAGTAGAACCTTGGTCATAAAGGAACCTTGCAGTAGAACCTTGGTCATAAAGGAACCTTGCAGTAGAACCTTATAAAGAACCCTGCAGTAATATCTTTTTTTTTGGTCTAGGGTTACCTAGGTATTTACCTCTCTGTTTAGGCCAAAATTATTTAAATTAGTATTTGTCTTACATGTAATAAGATTCTTTCATGCTGAACTGGGGTTTTAAATCTTTGTTAATTAGCATATAAAGTAGTTCAGTCACAAAGTAATTAAATCACTATCACTGGGACTGTCAGTCATGCATGTCAGTCATTCACTCAAGGTGTTTTTATGATGCACAGTTAGAATCAACCTAAATCAGGTAATTATGAAAAAGAATCCATACATGTGCTGTAATACAGCCTCTTACTATAGAGTCAGATAGGGATAATACTCTGCAGTTTGTGTCCAAGCTACCAAATATCAAAAACCCTTTCACTACATTGACGTCACAGCCTCAGTATATCAACCATTGCTCATGTGCTTACTCTGCAAACTGAGAAACTTATCATTTAAATGAAATATCTAGGCATATAAATAAGAAGAAACATTAATCAGTGTCAGCGAACGGAACACGCTAGTAGCCAGAGGTATTTAAATCATAATTAAACTGAGAATGTAAAGATAAACAACATGGATCACATTGCCTCATTACAATGCAAGCATGTTTTTGTGAGCTGCAGACTCAGCTTTAATATACCGTGCTTCTGTAATCTTATCAAGAATTAGAAAATCTCATGAGTAACAGATGACTGAAAATCCTCCGGCTACTCAAGGAATCAGAGCCGAACAAGCGAACAATAAATTCATCCACTTCACTTAGAAAGTGATTTGCCTTTGAGCAAAGAATTTATCACATGTAACACCTGCTCTGAAATCACCACAAAGTAATGCATGCGTGAGTGGCTCTGGTATACGTTCAGGTGCTGTCTCGGATTCAGTGATCAGTTAGCTGGAAGCAACCAACACAAAGGCTTTACAAACTCTTTACTACTTTACTAGTGAGGACTGGTGGAAGCTTACGTCTTCTGTCTAATCTACTGCAAACAGACGTGATTATGGCAGCTTCTTCTGTCATGCAATTCTCATGTTAGGATTATTTCTAAGCATTACTGCACTTGTCCGTCTTATGCTATGATGTTATTACATTATCCAATTCATTATTTACAATGCCTATATGACAGGAGAGATGGTTTTCAGAGTTGCTCCTTAAGAATAGATTTCTCTGGAAAATTTAAGTGAATATTTAACTATACAGTGGTGGTCAAAATGATTACAACACTAAGCATATTTAAGAGGTTTTCTACATTATAAGAGGGTTTTTTTCTATATTGTTTTTATCTGTAAATTGGCCATTAAAATACTTAGCAAATAAATAAAGTATCTCTAAAGTCATCATTATGCACCATAAGCCATAAAATAAAGCTATCATAAGGAGTTTTTGATTGTATTTTAGAATTTTTCGGTCAAAAACGAGGAAGGGCAATGTCACTGTCAAAGTCACACAATCCTGTTCCTTCAGAGAAGAAGCTAAATCCCTTGTATAACACTGTTTGGTGTGATCGTGGTTAAAAGGACACAGCTGTGTGATTCTGTTGAATGTACAAAGGCTTTCCTGCTCATTAAAATAAATAATAAAACAATAAAAGTCATTCATCTGATATTTGTTGTGGTCAGAGGAACTATCTGCATGTTTCATCAAAACCATGAAATGCAATTATGGTCTGGGGGCTAAAGGTCAATATCTTCAGGTCTCTTAGGTTTTCTAATAATTTTGGCCACCACTGTATATCTATATGTAAATGTAGAGATTTACTGAGCAGATGTGAATGAAGAAAAAATACTACTTCTCAAATAAAAGATTTAGAGATCTTTGCATATTATATACTAGATGACCCAGAGTAAAGGGTATTCACACAGGTTATACTGTAAATCTTGTTAAAGGAACATTAGGCTACATGTTGGATTTTAATGTTCTGTGAAATCAATACAGTGACTCATGGATGTACTGTATAGTAGTGCAATGATAGTAATTAGCAATATTTATCACTCTATATAGGGACCAATTCCATGACCTCTTATTCCAGGAGTTTCTGATCATTTGTATACTTTACTAATAATACTAATACTACTAATAATAATATTAATGATATTTGGACATACTGCAAAGCATCGTTAAATGTGTCATTCCATCGTTATTTCATTAATACTGCATTCTCCATTGTTATTGAATACATGTTATTGAATGTTTGGGTGTTGGTTCTATTAAAAAAAACCCACACATCCAGATTGCTTAATTTCCAGCTGTTTTTCGAGAGTAGAAAAATTACTTGAGGTTGAACAACAAAGTTTACCGGTACTTCCGCATACATGTACATGACGCGGTGATGAGGCATCCCTGATTGGCTCAGAATCCGTGAAGGAACACTCCCCCCTCCTGGTTCTGTGTGTGTTTATGATAGAGTCAGGAGAAAGTTACAAATGACCAAACTAAACATTGGGGATTATGGAGTTCAATGACTGTTGTTGTTCTTCTTCTATGGTTGTTTCCGGTTGTGTCACTTTGTTACACCCGCCCACTGACTCTATAATTCACAGTGATTCGTCGGCCAGTTTCAGGGAAATCTAGCCAAAAGTTCACTCAAGTGTAACAAGACTACTGTAGCACGTTACATATGCTCCACTAGGAGTCTAGTGTCGCTAGGCTCCCAAAATGCAGAACCTCTTCTGGATCACCACCAAAATGTTATCTTGTGTTCCTTGTGACACTCCCAACATGTCCTGAAAATGTTATCAAAATCCATTCAGAACTTTCTGCGTGATCCTGCTGACGGACGGACGGACAGACAGACAGACAGACAGACAGACAAACAAACAAACAAACAGACTTGAATTTAATACTTCCTTGGTAGAGATAAAAAGGATTCCAGCCACCTGGGCTGTACTACTAAATAGTTTCTGAAAATCATCTGTAGTATGAATGACTGAAAAACTGAAAAAAAAAAAAAAAACACAACAAAGAAGGGAGAGAAATTCAGTCTATATACCTGGAGGGATATTCACTGTCTTATACAGTGTACACTTGTCTTATTTTATGAGCACATTGTGAGAGATTTAATGATGAACATAGTGTGTAGCAGAGCTAGCACAGTATCAGCACACACTGTTCAGTGTGTTTTACTAAAGTAAACACCTCCCCCATATAACATGAGCATTGTTTATCCTGCCAACCTGCTGCTTGGTTGAGGCTCGTGCTCATTAAACATGGCTGTGTCTGTGTGTCAGTCTCGAAACAGCAAAAGGCAAGAACCTAACACCAACTAGCAAATGTCTGCTGTCAGATGAAAACTTAGGAGTCAGAAGTGACAACTTCTTGAAAACGACAGACAAAAGCTTTGTAAAGTGACAGCGCAATTTCATAAAATCACATGTTGAGATGTGTGTTTTGTACTGGACATCAAGTAAATGCAAATTGGCTGTTGAGCAGAATGAAATTAAATCAACTGAAATTTTATACATGTTATTGTTTGCTGTTTTCAGCTTGCAGTGTGGCATGGAAAGGGAAGAAGACAAGCATATGTGTGTTTTACCTTAAAGAAAAATAGGAAATGACTGTGTTCAAGTACAGTAATTGGGATAAGGCGTGCATCCATGCACTAGAGCAAGACCATTATATGTACACACAAAGCAAAAACAAAAAGAGGCTTTGCTCTTCTTTCTCAATGATTTCCCATTTTCCTCCAACTTCATTTGTGCTAAAGTCTTGGGTGTTCTGTCCGTTACATTTCTAGAGTACAATCTGTCCTTTCTACTGTTATTACTTATTCTCCTCAATGTGCCACAATGTTGAAAAGGAAAGAGCCCGGAGAATGAAAAAGCCAGTGGTGGACAAAAGCAAGTAAAATATGGAGGACACTGCACAGTGAAGGGTTGGTCTGCTTCACATCTCCTGTATTGTATGACGGGTGAAGGCTGGGAAGGAGAGAAAGGGGGAGAAAATAACAACCCGAGAATATAAGACTTTGTTCTTGCAGTGCACATCACATACTGTGATCTACAGGAGTCTTTCGGCTGAGTCAGAGCTGAGGCATTAACACAGAGAAAGAGGAGAAGGAAGAAGAGAGAGGGGAAAAAGAATGTAACTAAACAACAGTCAAATAGGACTTATTGTTACAAAATATAAAGGAATAATAATGGAATAACAGCCATATGGGTTACACTGACAACCACTAATCTCCTGAAATGTATTAACTACGCATTTCATCCAAAGTTAATGAAAACAGAAAGTTTTTTCCCCACACAGTCATATCCAATTTACTTCTCATTTGTTCCCCTCAACTCAATCACATTTTTTTCTACAGCAACTAGGGAGGAGAAAAGTTACTCGGCAATGAATTACAAAACTCATAATGTTTTTATTTCTATTCTCTCTCCTTCATGTTATTTTTCTCCAAGGTTCTCAACAGTGTGATCATCTCATGCATTCTCTCATTAATTCAGATTTTTTTTCTGTGAATGAAAAAAGCTGAATGGAAATAGTATAGAACAAGGAGGAGGGAAAAAGTGGTCAGGGGAATAAAATCTAGATAGTGTACCTGTCCAGTCCGGTGGGGGGGCGCTCCAGTTTGAATTTGAGGCCAAAAATAAAGATGGAGAAAGAAAGAGGTTGGGTGATGTGTTGCTGAAAGGTTATTCTGTCCCCGCAATCAACAATAAGAGATATGAGGAGCTGCCTGAGAATTGCTGAGCTTATCTAAGATGGCACACTTGTCTGTGTCACTCAGTGTGTGTATCCTACTGTCTCTTATCACTGTATTTCAGTGACACTTCACCACTTCACCTCATTTGCAAACTGAAGAATGATGAAAAGCGTCTCTCCTCCCTTTTTTGAATGAGGTTTTGCTTGTATTTGTGCACAGCCGCGGAGTAAAAATAATTAGTTTTGCCTGTGTGTTACTCAACATCACCAGGGAGTCAGCATATTTACAGTGAGCATGGTTGCTATTCAGTATTTTTAATAATTTTCCATTATACATTTTACCACATAGGCATACAAACCACACACTGTTTAAAAGGCAGCTCACATTAAATGAAAACAAACCCTCCTTTTTCAGATGTGACAGCATGATGTTGAATAATTTCTCCCTTGTCGTGACAAATGTGCCATTTAAACTGACCTCTCATCTGTCAGGGACTGCCAAACAGTCAAATAGAGTGAAAGGTAAAAGTCAGCAAGGAACAAAGCACATGACTATATATATATATATATAAACATTTTTCTTCACTTTTTTCATCGCAACTAAGCACATGGAGTGAATGTGATATTTTTACAGGTTGTATTGATTGACAGAAAAAGCAGCCCCCAGCAATAATGACTTTAGAAGCTGAAACTGCTGGAAGTCAACATTTTGACATTTCAGAAAAGAAAAGCTTGATTCTCAGATGGACAAACACACATAATGGACATTACATGCTGTAAAGACATTATGTAATGTCAGTCAAAGAAAAGCAATATTTCCAATATTCACTATATAAGACTCACGTTCTAAATATGGAATGGATATATAGTTCCCTTTATTTCATTTAAGTCTTTAATTAATAATTTTTCTTTCTCTTTCATTACCTATTTGTATTTGTAGATGGAGTATGGCCTCATCCAGATCAGACAAACAAAACACAACAGATCCCTTAAACAATTGTTTTGTGTGTTTTACAGCAAAGAGGGTAAATATGGGATATTCTGTTTGATCCAGTCTGCAGCCTCAACACTAAATGTCACCACATTCTGCACCCTGGGCAGTGTGGTGGTGCAAGAGTTAATGTTTGGACATTTCAGTTAGAAGGATCAGTGTGCAAGGTTGAATTAGTCTGTTCTCTCCACACTGCGACTCAGTCAACGATGGGTAAATGTAGGTTAATTCCCCTGTCAGTGCCCTTCACCAAAGTGCTTATGTAGATCTGGGGTTAGTTCCAGAGCCCCTTCAACCCTAATGTGCACAGTGCCGTGTGTATTAGGATGGGTAAAATGAAAAGACTGAATTTCCATATAGGGATGCTAATAAAGTGAGTTAACCTTTTAATATTACACCTTTAATCATCTGTATAACAGAGCTTTTATTGGGGAAAACAACTTCAGTCATCATTACATCCATTTGAAGCCTCTAAACATACAACAGTAGTTTATATCAGCACTGGAAACCACTGCTGATACTGACCACATAATAACTAGCCAAAAAACACCAGGCATGTATATTCCATAGCTACATAACCATTATCACTAAATCTACAATACATATCATCATTTCTACCTCCACTCAGCATGGCCTTTTTGCTGTCGTGATAATATGTGCTTCGAGCAGGGCCAACCGGGTTCTATTAGATACTATTTCTATTATCACCTTTGCCGAGGGGATCAAGTGAACTGAAGTGAAGCACAACTTGACATTAAATCATGCAGATCACACAATCCAGAATTGCTGTTGCCTCAGTACATGCTGCATGCATGACATTATGTCCCAGTGCTGTTAGAAAACATAAAACTAAATGTTTGAGGCAAATCTATCCCAACAAAGCAATCCGATTCAAAGTCACCCGCTGGATTCTCACCATAAAAAAAATTCTAACATTATGTAATAATTTCTGACTTAATGATAGCGGGGTAGGAAATCCTGGAAAAACGGTTCAAGCAAGCTACATTTTGAAAATACACAATTCAAAAATCCACACCCCTTTCTTCAGACTTCCCCCAAAGCTACACCTTCAGTACCGCAATATGTTATGCCTGTTCCCGAGGGTTCATTAGGAATGTAAAGCATCAATTGCGTCAGAGCTGTTAATTAATGAGTTGTGATGAGGGTGTGAAGGGCATTTTAAGCAATATAGTCAAAAATGCTCCTGGAAAATATCTCCTACCTTACCTTTCAGGGTTTTATGTTTTATCATCCTTTTTTATAATGAAAATGGTGTCACTATAATGTATACTGTGTCACTATGGCAACCAGCTGCTGCTAAAAAGGCCTATAGAGATGATGACATGCATCAAGTTTGTGGCTTGACCCTGGTAATGGAAAATATTTAGGAGGTTAACTGCTGGAATGCTAACTTCATTAGCATAAGCTAACTACACACACTCTAAAACTACATGTCAGATCATGTCCACATACTCTCACCTGTTAGATAATTAGGGTTAGTCTCCAATGACAATTAAGATCTTATTAAAAGAAGAATACTTTCACCAAAAGACAAACATTAGAGGGACACAAACACTTTCAGCATTGTCTTCAACTTCCACCGACGTAGCTGCTGTCCATTAAAATATACACTGAATAATTAAAAGGAGTATCTGTCACAATTTAAAGGCCAGTGTGTTATTTCAATTACATTCTTATGAATAATGAGAGTAATAGTGTTTAATTTGCACATTCAAGTCACTGGCTCCATATAGTAAAAGTAACTTGGTCAAACATATCCAATTGCAAAAGCTTTTGTTTGGGTGATGAATATTTTTATTTATATAGCTGCAGAGGTCTAAAGGATGGAAAAGTATAGGGCCTAAGACCTTCACAAAGCATAAAATGTGACTGTAGTTACAATAATGAGTTGATTGTTCTTAAATAAGGTCAAATTTATAGCCTTTCCTATTTGTATAAGAAAATTAATGACTCTGGGCGATAAAATGAAAAAGGATTTTTCTCCCCCCCTCTCTCTTTTAATAGCCGTAATACATTATTAAAGCTGTGTTAAACAAGACGCAAAGTTTAATTAACTGGGGCTACCCCTGCAGAGGTAGGAAATTAAACTTTTTTCACAGCTTCTTTTTTTCTTTTCTTACTCAAGCTTATATATTAAGTGTTTTAGCCATGTAGATAAGTTACTGAGGAGCAACACTGACAGTAATCCTCTGCAACTTGCTTCAGACTGCACAACATATTAACTAGTCTTATCGATAAAAAGCCCCATGGCAGTCTAGTTCTACAGCAAAACAAGATGTTAACTTAATGACCTCAGCTTCAAGATTTCATTTTGTGGTAACACCTTTTGTCGCTCTCAGTGCAGCTATTACGTTCTAATCACGGAACAAAGCCGAGCAAAAGTCATATTGCAAACACAGAAGTACATCATTAATCTTTTAGAGTTAATAAAGTGTTAATAGACAAGTGAAAGCAGACTCCTTGCTTTCACTTTAGTCCTGATACTCACCAACCCACCCTTATATTCTTACATTTACAGTGGGAGCAGTTAATGCATGGAAACATTTCATTATGGATTGTCATCAGTAATGTTTGACTTGCGTTCACTTTTCCTCTTAACCTAGAAGTAAATATAATATCTATGTGACGCACTGAATCACAACATTGCTCTGTTGGTGTCCCATATTTTTTATCATGTAAAGTGGAAACCTTTCTCAACATCCATACGGATAGATGAACATTTCATATTTTAACATTATAAAATCACTTGAATGAAAACTATGATTTGTTTGGGCCACAGTATATCAATAAAATCCTGCTGAGTTCATTTGACTTTATATTGGAGGTATATGTACCGAGTAATAATGGGTCTTCCCTCACAGCTAATTAAATTTGTCAAGCTTGCTCTCCAAGCCAGATAAATATAATAACACATCACGGGTATTAGGAAGTCCTCATTTCTTGCTTGCCTCCACTTTCCCCATTATCTGCCTGTGGCCTTCAAAGACAGCTAGAGCAACTGCAAGGACTTTATGATAATGGCGAAAGGAGACGAGGGAAGAGGAAAATGGAGAAGACTGAAAAAAGAGGGATAAGCCAGGCGCTTGCAGTCTCCCCAATCTTATTTTCAGACACTATAATTTTTCATTAGCACTCATGACAGACTTACAATTCACAACCTGTCCTTTGCGCTTGTTCCACTCAAATTCATCACCCCAGATAGAAGCACGAAGCCTCATCATCTGCCTTCGTTCGTCATTGAAACTTTCTTCAGGCAAGTTTAATTAACAAGTAAAATAGCACTGATTCTCCTGTGGGAACAACGACACAAATAGTCATTTAAGAAGAGATATGTCAGTTTATACTGTGTGGGAGTCCCCTTACTCAAGAATGTGTTAGGCAAGAATGCACAAAAGACAAGTGGCTGCCGTTTTTATATATAGCATCATGATGAGGTGGAATACAATAAGGAAACTCACAAAAACAAGTGAGACAGTAAACACATGAGAACGGAAGAGCCCAATAACTCATCACAGTGTCTCCTGGTGATTAAAACTAGACATGGTATGTGACTTCAATAATAGGCTTTACAGTACAACAGTTCAACTCCTATAATCTCATTAAAAGCATTCTGAATTTCCAGTTTGCATGCTTTTAGAGATTAAAAGCTACTCTTTGTCTTCTTGAGTCTGAATCCAATCACCAACGAGCGTCAACAGTTGCAGCAGATCTACTTTTTCATGGCAAGATACAAACCTTATAACATGATACAAAAGCAATGAGTGATTAATCTAACGTTTTTGAAAGTATATTTATATGACAACAAGGTGACTAAACTCCAGGGTCCAATTCCAACTCACCCCTTATCCCTACCCTTTGGCTCCATCCTTTAATTCTACCCCTAACCATTAAAGATTTGTTGCAAGGGGTAGACGTTGAAATATTCTCCTAAAGAAATGGGACAACCCTTCATAACCGGTTACATAATCACCAGTCTCTGTGACCTCAGAAGTTGACAATAAACATAAAAATATCAAATATAGAACGTACTGTTTTGGATGTTTTCTCTTCAGCTTGAACAGGTTTGTAGTGCTGACATACATTATTCTAAGTGTACAATGTGACAGACCTGAATGTGGCGGATGTCTGCCCCCTCAGATTAAAATTTGTGAAGATAGGTTATAGAAAAATTAGCTGTACCACAGCAGGAGCCTTTAATTAAAGGCTCTTACAGAGTCGGGCAGAGCAGACTGAGTGTCCCATATTTCTTGGACATTGGAGGTTCAGGTTGAGCATACTGCACCAATTTCACAATCAAAAACATGTTGTGTGGCCATCTACAGAGTCAAGTACTCCTGACTCCTGGTCATGTCTTAAGCCTTGCCCTGCCATTTTAAGTTTCAGTTTCATTGCACATACTCATTGTGGGATCTCCCTGCTTTGTTACATCGTTGAGACATTCTAATCCTTCATGATCTAATATCATCATATTGTACAGTCCTTGGCTATGTTATGTCACTGTAATAAAACAAAAAAATACAATTAATTACTTCTCTTTACCTAGTCAACAATATTCACCGTTATAAAATCTTCCTACTCCACTGTCTTCTGCAGTCATGATTGCATGAGACACAATAATGTCCTCAGGGTATCATCATTCTGTCCTTAAACAAAGAGATAATGTTACGCTGGTGTAAAATATACTCACAGTGCATCATCAGTGTATTATTATTTTACGCACTGAAGCAAACCACAAAGTAAATAGAGCAAAGACTGTGTTGCAGTACCAACATGCAATTATACACTGTTTCTGATTGCTGCTGGAGTGTTTGCTGTAGGGCGCTTTAGTTATACAGATCAACCTGAGCCAAAGCTAGATGGCAACCACAATTACCTTTATCATTTGAGCATGAAGAGTCATCAGATATGAATGGGAAATTGCACAGAGTTGTACAAACACAACAAGAGTGTGCTCATATTAAAAACAGGTTTATAGATGATAAGGCAGGAAAGAGAGAAATATTAACAAGGAAGAAAATCACTGTTTGTAACACTGATGGTCATACTGGTGTCTCTACTCTACATGTGTATATGTGTATGGGATTGGCCTTAACTCTATACCAGGTGACGGTTCCTGCCTGAACATTAAATTAAAAACACACATCTGCATCAAATTAAATCTGCTGCCTAAATCTCCATGGGTACCCTGTGAGCCAAACATTTCCTGAGACACTCCGTAGAGACAGATCATGATTACCAAAGCATGATTATTACTGCTCTAAAAGATAATGCCACTTTTATGAAAGCAAAGTTTATGTATTTGTATTTTGGAAGACCAAGGCTGTGAGCCACAAAATTATAATTAATGATAATCATCCTGCTGATGATTGTCCTGATTAATATTAGTGCTGATGGGAGGGAAGGCAGATAGACAGATTTCAGTTTCATCCATTCACATTACATTATAAACTAACACAGATCTCCACTGAAATTGTTTCCTCAAGATGGAAAAAAAGCCTCATAGAACATCCCCAGTGTCAGTCACAGGCTCTGTTTGTCTGGTCTGATGTTAACCTGCAGTTAATGTCATTTCAGTATTACTTAGACATGAGACATGTGCAGATATAGTTTATCAGAGAAGATGAAAGAGCTGTATCTCCTGGTTTCAAAGGGATGGAGTGAAAGACATCAGAGAGCTGTATCAGTATTACCAGAAACATCCTCAGGCTTCATTTCCTAATCACTGATCTAATGAAGATGAATGTGCGGCCTGGACGTGTATGACTGTGTGTTCAAGTACGAACTTTAATGAGTATGTGTAACTGACAAAAATACGGTGTTGTGTGTTTGTGGTGACTAGAAATATTAAGAATATAATTAATGACTGTTAGTGCAGTGGTTAGCACTCATGCCTCACAACAAGAAGGATGCTGGTTGAATTCCCACACCAGACCTTTCTGTGTGGAGTTTGTATGTTCTCCCTGCATGGGTTTCCTCTGGGTACTCCTTTTTCTTCCCACCATCCAAAGACATGCACTGATAGGTTAGTTAGTTAATCTAAATTGTCCATAGGTGTGAATATGAGAATGATTGTTTGTCTATATATGTTCAGCCCTAAGATGAACTGGTGACTCATACAGGGTGTACCCCACCTTCAGCCATTGCAACTGGATTAGGCCCCCAGTGACCCCCATGACCCTAGTTAGGATAAAGTGGGTTCCTATGACGAGATGAGACTGTTAGTATACTGGTATAAGCACTTTGAACTACGAGCAACACTCCCACTAGTGTAACGACTTATTTTTTCTAAGGACCAAGTATTGGTAAGCAGTCAACATATGAGATAAAAATACAACAGTATGTCAGCTGTCATCATCCACGAAAGGCCAAGTTACTTGCAGGGACTGCTGATGGCAGGCTCAAACAGATGATTCCAGCATCTATGGCTTTCAATGGTGGGCCTTTCAAATTTTAAAAGTAACAGGAGGATTGTGCACATCTACCATAAACATGTATGTTAACTCAAATATATTATTCATGTCGGATTTAATAAAGCAAGGTTGTATTTTTGTGTCACATGCATTTTAAGGGTGAAGGCACACTTCAATACAGGGGTGACATATTGAGATGAACAATCACTCTCTCATTCACCTATGGCCAATTTAATTTAACCAATTAGCCTATTAGTGCATGTCTTTGGATGTTGGGAGGAAGCCAGAGTACCTGGAGAGAAGACACACACACATGGGGAGAACATGTAAACTCCACAGAAAAAGGTCCCAGGACATTCTTGCTGTGAGGCATGAGTGCAATCAACTGCACTGTGTCGCTTACAATCTATGCATAATTCTGTGTGTTTTTTGGGAGTTAAGGAATGCCTACCCAGATGAAGAATACTGAAGAGTAAAGCAAGGAACCATGGAGGTAGAGCAACTTTTCAAATTGAGTGAGATAGGGAGAAACCACTGTCATATTTATGACAACTACCCTCATCCACATTAGTATTGTCTCCTCTGCTGTCACCATGTTTGTCATTATACTTATTTTATTCTTCTCAAAAAATTTCATTTTTCTTTGTGGTATGGTTATTAAGTATGGTTAATTAAAAGCAGCACCCCCTGGTGGATTGATTAAGAAACATTCCACGGCATTACACTTCAGTAGCTGAACTTTGTTACAATCAGACAAATGACAATGACAGTAAAGCACATTTTCAAAAGTAACTACTGTACCCTAAGAGCACTTTGACCCAGTGTACTAGGGATCATACCCAAATCCACTAATTTTTTTTTCCATCTGAATGCAAACATTCTGTGCCTGAGTCCAGATCGCCTGTCTTACAGCATGGTCCAATGCCATGAGCATGCAATGTGGGTCAGAGTCTGGAAGTGACCTCATCATCATTTCAACAACGGAAGTGGGTAATTCACCATAAAACCATACACAATGTTCCTGTTGTCTTTTTAAAAAGCCTTGGTTCCATGTGGCACAAGATCACTTTATCAAACAAAACACTCCGATATATTAAATGGCAAATGGACTGAGCTTATATAATGCATTTCTATGCACCTTAATGGTGCCCAAACACTTTATAGATCCATAACTTCACCCATTCACACACACACACACACACACACACACACACACACACACACACACAAGTAGATGGCTGCTGCCATGCAAAGCACTGCCAGACCCAACTGAGAGCCATTTAGGGTTCAGTGTCTTCCCCAAGGACACTTCAACACCTGGACAATCATAGCCACGGTTCAACCTTTGGTCATTGGACAACATGTTTTACCAACTGAGCCGAAGCCGCAGAGACAACGAAAGCAACTCTTCTTCTCTTTGCCTCATACAGGCTAACAAACGGGTAAGGGTTTGTTTCTTCTGACTTCTGTGTTTGTTGGACAGCATCAGAATTCCTTCCACACAGCCACCTACTGTTTCCACAACATATGTAAATAAGGTGTGAACATATCCAAGTATGGTACAGACTTGAGTACACTGTAAGAAAGCGCCCTGTAATGGTATGTAATTGATATCAGCAAGTACTCAAATGTAAGTGCTTGTACTCTGTCTGGAAAAATCTGGTATTGGTACATCCATACCAATGACCCCTCACACACATGGAGCTCCATTCCTTTCATTTAAACATGGTCACCCCTGTCTCCAAAAAAGAAACATGCTGATGGCCAAATAACAATCTACGTAGCTTCAAAGTGAATGAAAGGATGGCATCTTCCATGTGTTACTTCTATACTACCTGTGCATATGTTGCTTCAATTGCAATAAGAAGAATGAAAGACTGACAACTGAGCAAAAACAGCTCAGGCAGTGGAAGGGGTTGCATATGCTACGTTCTCAACCATATACATAAAATTATACAGGACGGAGAAAATGCACAGGTAATGTTCATGAGTAAATGAGTTTAGTGGATGGAAATCACAGAGTCTGGGAAGAGTGAAAGAACAAAGACTCCTACTTCAATGACCACAGTAAACTCGATTACAGTAGTTGTTACACTATAGAATATCCAATATCCATACTGATATCTCCATCAGACTGTAGTTTATTGTATTTACATGTTCCAGATGGCTATTCATGAATAAATAACATCAAAACAGGATGCCTGCATGACACAGTGATTAGGTTGGTAACCTCATCGTTCACTTGAATAAAAATAAAAGACCAGCAGCTAAATGTGAGGAAATACATACATAAGCAGGAAATCAGGGCGGATGTCAAGAAGGCATTGAGAAGGAGAGGTTACAGGTAATGTGATACCACTGATATTACATGGGATTAGAGCTATTAGGGGGAAGTGAGAAAGTGTAAAACAGCATATGCACACGGTAAAACACTTTAAAAGAGCTCATAAACCCCGTGGGGAACAGTATAACAGCTGATTAACCAGCTATCAGTATTATGAAGACCTACTGGTAATTTATGACAGCAATTAACACATCAGGAAGTCAGTATTCATACACACACATACACAGATTGAAAAACACAAGCAGATTTACTTCCATCTTGCTGAAACAAGACACAAACAGGCTGATAAAGCAAACAGAAGTACAGGTATTACTGCACTGTATTAATAAATGAAGACTCCACATACATTTTTCAAACGCAAATGTATCAGACAAGTCATTACAAATGTTCACTTGATTTATGGGATGGTGACACTACAGGATTAGAAAAAGAAGCTTTGTACCACACAGGCTTTTTTCCCTTAAGTCTGTAAAAGATATGCAGTTGCTATAATACATCATGTCACACTGGAAATGTAAATATGTTGTCCAATAAGATGAACTGGGAAAAATAACATATCAGGTAAGTCTCTTTTATAGAAACTGTGTGACATACAAACCAGTAGGAATGGGCGGTATGGCCAGAAATGTACACCCCGATATAATTAGAGCCACTGACGGTATACAGTATATATCATGGTATAGTACTTTTGTAGGCTCCTATACATAAATAATAAATAAACTATAGATGACAGCAGAACAGTTTGTTAGTGGTCATATAGTTCCAAGTGCAGCCTTTCATATTTGTTCAGACTTTCTTCATATTCAAAGCACAACACATCTCAATGGTAGCAATCACTGTAGCAGCACTTAGCATGCTACCGTTAGCAAATTCACTAACAAAATTGTTTGTTACTCTGAACAGTCATTTTAGTTGCTAACACGAGCCAGATACCATGACTAATAGTAACTCAACTGGATATAGTAACTATACCGTTATTAAGGTTGGTGCAGTGTGTTTAATTTAAGGCAGTGTTAGCGTTTAGCTCAATTGTTTTGTTGTCATCATAAACTTAATGGCTTTGGCTGTTAGCTTGTTATCTCACTTTTCATACACCCTGTAAATGAAATTGTAGAGTCCTGAATCGAAATATGTATGCATCACATACCATCATAACCAACAGTACACTACATAAACCAAATATTTTATATTTGTAGCTTGTTTAAACAAAATGCTTCTGCTAACACAGCATCTAGGAAGACTGTGGTGCTAGCTGTAACTTCTTTTCTAGCAAATTACTGGCACTGAACATACTGAATGTAGGCCATTCTGATTAAAGTATTTTACAGTGGTAACTGGTGATTATTACATAATCATTTTCTCATTGAGTCATCTACTGTCAACATCCATAACACTGCTGACACTCTTTAATGCAGATATAGTTTTGTCAAGTATTGACATATGACTGGTCTTAATCTAAGCCCCAATGTGTAGCACCTGCCACAAAGATGATGCACAGCAACAATAATGACTCTCAGAGGAGGGATATGTGGAGGTGGAGATATATTATCTGAATGTTTTTCCATCATGGCTTTTCCTCCATCTCTAATCGGCAACTATGAATAACTGTGTAAAACCCCATTGAAATTATAGACACCAGCTAAATTACTTGACTTCTCTTTATGACTTCTTCAGCTTCTTATCACTGATGATATTCAACATTGAAAGAAAAACTGGCATGGCTCCTAACAACAATTGGAACTACATCCTTTGCAGCACTGTGTTGCATGAGGACAAACGAAATGTATGTGTCTTCGTTGAATTGATGAGACCTCCATTGTCTCCCTTCCAACAGACCCTCCTTCTCTGATAACAACCTGACAGCTAGAAAAATGAACACACTACTCTGGTGTACAACTTGGCTCATGACTGACAAGTCTTTTGCCTCAGCAGAAATGAAGAGATTTGAGGCAAACCCAATTCAACGGGGCACAAACATTTAATACATGCTCGCAGTGTTTTCATTTAACTTGACATCTGGTGTGTATTTTCACTGCTGTTTTATGTTGTTATTTGTTCATCTTGGGAAACACAGAGGAAAAATTCAATTTACGTCAGCCACAGGGCTGTAGTGTTCTCTGTTCTGAGTCACAGCACATACACACACGTTCGCACACACATACACACACACACACACACAGTTTTCAAGCTTAGTAACAGACTTCCGATTGACTTACATTGATTCTGTGGAGACTTGCTTTAACATTTATCAGCCACAGCACATCTAAAAGTGACCGTTATGCAACCCCCCTGCTAGTCTTATGCTCCCGTTAAGATAAATTTTAACCTTCAACTTTAGTTATGTACACTGTGCGGACAAAGAAACTTTTATCCCCATAAAGTATGGAAAATGTGATGACACAAATATATACACACACACAGCCTTCGGAAATTTAACTAATTTAAAACCATTTCTATCACCCGTGGCAAATAATTAAAAATACCAAGCTCACTGGTGTGACATCTCTGCCTCTCAAGTTCCATTTCAGTTTCAGAGTTCTCATTTTTCTGTCAAGCCTCAGAGAGTCATTCTCGCTTGGCAGCTAAGACATATAGTACTGTGACAGACTGAAGCTTTGGAAAAAAAAATAAAGATACCTAATTTGTATTTAAGAGAGTTATATTAAATATATCTAATATATTGTGCGTGATTATCACTGAGTTCTCTTGATCTTTATTTATATAAATACCTTACTTTCAAAAGTTAGTCATCATCATAGTGTAATACATAAAGTTTGGGATTTTCTAAATATCTTTTACTTAATCCAAATATGTGTATTACAGTGCTGTCCCCATGCTGACCGTACCACCACCTCTGACATGTGGAAGCTTATATCTACTTCAATTGTTCCAGAGATTGCAATACAGCAAACAGCCACAAATGTGACACTTCTATATATTTTTACAGCCTGACCCAGTGCTGCTACCTCAGAGAAGAACCTCTTTACATTATTAGCTTTTTGCCTGCAAGCCTCTAGCGCGTGCAAAACACACTACACATATCCATGAGATCAGCTGTGTGTGATGAGCAGAACTACAGTCTTTTGTCTTTGTCTCTATAACAACATTGTGTCCTTGAGAAAATCAAATTATAGTAGCTGGTCATATTGTTGTGTTGAATAGATATTCAAGTCAAATGGGGGTAAAAATCCATGAGAAGGCTTTAGATGGATGTACCAGAGTAGGTTTCAAAGCACAATAATGGAGGTCATGACACTTAACCACCAAGGTGCTGAAGAGTAGAAATGCTGAGATGTTCGAATTTATGTCACAAAGATTAGACTACTAAGGTTCACCTGCTATTGTTACTAATGACACACTCAAAATACAGAGAAAGAAAGTAATTCACAAGTCGTCAGTTATTGTACTCTCAGTGAATCAGAGCTGATTCAGGACTTTGCTTCTAAACTTTTATGTATATAGTTTTCATACTTTTGTCCTTTGTACAGCTCCAGCCATTTGTCTTGCTCTCTCTCTCTCTCTCTCTCTGTGGTTCACTCAGGCTTCTAATAACATCGTTCCACTGGGAGTAGATAAGTCAGACTGTTGTGATAAGGAGCTGGGAGAGGAACGATGCAATCTGTCTCCATCTCCTTCTACTGTCACAGCAGTTCTGATCCACCAGTGGATATGGCCGTCAGCTCTATTGATGTGCAGTACAGCATGGCTGATATCAGAGACTTACAGAGGATACAGTGTTTCATGTACATATGGCAATGTTATTCCCATGCTGATTCTGGGCTTTTTTAATAATGACAGATGAAAAGGCTACTGGGCACAGTCACAGTGGTCAATGAAGTTCTTTCATGGGTTTGAAGACGTAGCGAGTTGAAATGCTTTGGTTGTCAGTTGTTATTATCTTTCTTGTATTATGCGAATAAACTCATATAAAGCTAATTTTATGTCCTTGATAGAAACTAATCAAAATCAGTATAGTAGTTTCCCTCCACTTACTATCCCGATAGGCATGCCCAAGGTGAGCTGTTTGGCCTCAATAAAAAGGAAGAGACATTGCAAGATCTAGGTATTGATCATATTATGCTGATCGATTGAGTCAGTTTTCAAATATTGATCCCATTCATCTCAAAGGAATGCATTAATTGTTTTGTGTGAAGCTGCTAAAATGACTCAATATATCAGCCAAACACATTAAAAATTAAACCCCAAAGACACCACAGGTACTAGTAATAAGATCATTAAAATTACTTGTAGAAATAATGTGTGTATTTGACCCTGAGCAGCTTAGTTTTAACCTTAGTTATTTTTTTAAGAAAGCTTAAGATGTCTGCCTGAATTATTCAACATGAACGTAAAATCCGGAAATAGCATTTAATACATTCTACAGACACACATCCTTATAAAAATGAAATTAAGTTATTCAGTTAGGTTGAAGAAGCTTATATTTATCATGGTTGTGAATACAAGGGGAGAATTAACCCAGTAAAAACCTGCTGGTATAGCACATCAAAGCAACATGTGACCTACCACTCTAATCAGAGGTTTAAAATCATAGTGAAATGTCAGGCAGAGCTTCTTACCCTCAATAATGCCCCTGTAATGGAAATAGTTTTAATGCTCAAGCTTATATGTAGGTGAGGAAGTGCCTATTGAGGTATGAGATGAAACAGGAATATGGATTTAGAATACAGACTGCTGACAGCAAAAAAATATACATACAGAGACACAGGGGCAGGTGGAAATGCACTGCGTAAATACTGAGCAAGTAATCATGTAATGAAAAACAGCGGTGCCAGTGGATATAGGAATCAGGTGACTGTAACAAATCGGGAACATCAGAAGAGGCCATCTGCTGGACAAATGGAAGATGGCTATGACTGAAGTAGCATTTAAATGCAGTAGACTGGGGGACACAAGGAACAAGAATGGAGTGCTGGACGAAACAGGGACTGATCGATAGTTTATATCATATGACAGCCAATTTACAGACTCATAATACATCTGAAGCAGAAGGGGGAGAACCCTGTCATTAAACCATGGTGTTACCAGGTTGAAACCAACTGAGAAAAATGTGCTTAA
Organism: Siphamia tubifer; assembly: GCA_020466265.1. Lineage (NCBI taxonomy): Eukaryota > Metazoa > Chordata > Actinopteri > Kurtiformes > Apogonidae > Siphamia > Siphamia tubifer. The sequence continues at coordinate 26,796,693 of CM035792.1, read as the reverse complement.
TAATATGAGTCTACTCAGGAGGCGTTGAATATTCAGATTCATGATACTGTCTGGGACGAAGATATCAGTAGAGTACGATATTGCTCTATCAATGCCAGACACTATCTAATCCAGTTTAAGGTTATGCACAGACTCCATTACTCTAAAACTAAACTGCATAAAATGTATCGAACTGTTTCCCCTTTGTGTCAGAGATGTAAGTCTGCAGATGGTACCTTAGCTCACCTTTGTTTGTCATGTCCAAATCTGTATGACTTTTGGTGCAGTGTATTTTAATGGTTCTCTGAGATGTACAAATGTATTTTTAAGACAGACCTAGAGGTGGCACTGTTTGGGTACTCAATGTTTCTGTCACCACAGAACATGCGTGTACAGCATACCATAATGTATGGAATGGTAAAAAAAAAAAAAATTTAATGCACTGGAAGACAGAGGCAGTGCCCCTCTTCAAGACATGGCTCTCTGACCTCCCATCTCTATTACATATAGAGAAAATCAGGTACAATCTGTCTAACAATCTTAGAGACTTCTATAAGATCTGGCAACCTTTTTTGGATCGTCTTGAAGAGTTTGATGGAGACCTTGAATATTGACGAATATTACAATCGTCTTGGTTTGTCATGTTTTTTTGAAAAACCTGTCATCAGTAAAGGAGTCTGCAGGAGCTTGTGTAAGATGTTCTCCTGCTTTAAAGTAACTACAGGATTTCAAATGTGTTTAGACCACATACTGGGAAAGTCCCAGTTTCTGTATCAGTATGTTGATACAGACATTAGCAAAACTGTTTTGTATTTTGGCCCCTGTTCTGCTGAAGCATATTTTTCATGTTTTGTCCTGTTTACTTTTAGCTGTGACACCATAGCAAATTGCACATCTGAAGCATTGGGCTGCAGACGAGCCCTGTGTGAACATTGTGTGAATGAGGAGATGCTCTGCTTGGAGTTCAAACTTAAGACTCTGTGTGATAGAGATAGAAGTTGTCACACTGATTAGAGGGAGACTGCTCACCAGAATATTTTTCAGTTTATTATGAGACCATGATGGAAGAAAATAGACTATGGAAAGCCTCCACAGGCTGTATAATTAATGAAACCCTGTGCCTATTCCTTCCTTTGTTGGTCTACTGCACTGTGTTGTGGATCACTGATTTAAAGGTTAAATAACATTCATGAAGACAGTGCTTAAATACAGTTGTGCTGGAATCTGTTTGTTAACATTTGCAGTGGTGCCAGGCACAACAAACCCCACCCCAGCAAACATTTTAGCTCTTAAGGTACGTCTCCTTCTTAAAACATGATTATGGGTTTGACTTTTTAAGGACGGTCAAGGTCATGGTGCAATTTTAGAGCATACATGTATCTGTCAACAATAGTAACTGTTGATAATCACATAATTATTTTAGATTTACTCCTTTATACTTTTGAAGCAGATGCATAACCTGTACAATTCTCTTTACATTTCTGTTCTGTAAGAATAAGATGTGCTAATTAGATAGTAAAGTAGAATAGGAAACTATTCGTAGATGCATAATTAAGATAGTGTCATGACCTCCGCTCTGGTGACCTTTCCCCCAGTCATCTCCATATCCACCTGGTCCCGCACTGCGCAGCTGCAAGCCGTTCCTCATCTGTGGCTCTAAAAGCAGTAAGGCTTGCAGTTGCCAGTGCAGGACCATTCAGTAATGTCACCTCCATAACCCAGACAGTTCTCCATCTCCTCAGTCACCATAACCCGGACATTCATCATCACCACGGACTCTGGTCATTCGTTCCCAGGTTTTGGTTTAGTTTTGTCTCTGTCTTGTCTTTGTGTTTCTTAGTTTTATTATTAAATTATTTTTCCCTTCAGCATTGTGCATTGGAGTCCTCCTTCACCTCACCCCGATCCTTGGCAGATAGTGGAACAAGGAGGTGAAAGTGTTGGATCATGGTGGAATGTGGGAAATTTATGGGGTAAAGAGAAAAGGTGTTTAAGGAGGATTAACTATCCCCTCTCCACACAGCGCTCACAGACTCAAGTTGAGAAATGGGAGTCATTTAAAGGAGACCAAACCAAAGGAGGCGTCACCAAAAGAAAGAGCCAATGAGGAGAAGAGAGCAACCTACATAACACGATGTTTACTATAAAATACTGAGTTTGCTTCATAAACAAACTGTTGGTGTCAGGGACAGAAATGAGACCAGGAATGAGCTCTGTATTTCACTTTTCAAAGCTGCTTTGTTAAATAAATAGATTAATTTGAGACAGACAGATTCTTGCTATTTACTACTTCCATAAAAATTCCAGGGAGAATCCAAACATATAAAGAGAGAATGAATAAAAGGAGTTTCTCCCAACATAAGCATTTAAAGTCCAGTGACCTTGTCTTTGACCTTCAAAGGTCACTCAAGGCCATGCCAGATTTCCTATCTGTCAATAATATTAACTTCTGCAAGTCTCTACCCCCCCCCCTCTTGGGTAAACAATAGGTCAAAATCAATGTATACAAGATGTAGAATTTAAAGACGAGCTTTCCAGTGTTCATTAGAAGTCTAAGATGAATAGATCAAAACTTATATCTAAAATTACATTTTGACCTTTATTGTGTCCTTGACCTTTAACCTAGAGCCTTCAAATTTGTCCTTCAATGTTCTCATTACAATGCACATGAACGGCAAGAGCAAAAATAAACTAAATGCTAAACTAAGTATACAGGAATGAATAGGAAATTCCAGATTTGCCCTATCTCTTATGATAGTGAAACTACAATTTTGATCTACATTTAACACCATTTAATGGTTATCTATTCTGAACAACCTTGAATCTTTCCTGAAAATTTCATAGAAATTAATTTGCTCATTTTTGGGTAAAGGTGCTGACAGACAGACAAATGTGCATGCAAAAAAAGAAAAAAACAATCCAAAAACAATACCCTCACCTCCCTTTCGGGGAGCAGGGCCACACACAGGGTGGTCCTGTGTGTGGCCTCATACCCATCTCCTTCTCAAACTTGCAGTGGTTATAAAAGATAACAAAAGTTTGCCTAGCTACATTGGTTTTCCACTGTTCCTTCTCTGCGGGTGTTTTCCATCATTTATTCCACCTTAACTGTTGAATAGAACGCTTTCTGTGCTCACCTGTTTTCCTTTCAGATAACCGGAGGGCACTTTACCACCTGCTCCCAGTGCCTCTATACTGGCTTTTATTCATTTATTTGTGCCGTTTGTATTATTTTATTTATTGGGGTTTGAAATTGAAGTGCATTGGTAGATCAGAGATGTCATCCCCTGCTCCTGATGTGCTGGGAAGGGCTGACAAATCTTGTCACCAATCTGACAACACCTGCTCCAAGGATAATTGCTTTGAAAGAGGCTGATGTCCTCCCTCACTTTCCTCCTCCTCTGTACCGCACATGCATTGTCTATCTTACTGCCCCTCATCTTCCTGGTCCAATGTCACTCAACAGCAGCACACACAGCTTTTTTCTTCTTTTTTTTGACCCAAACTTTCAGCGTCTGTCAGACTATCAACTGTCTTTCACAGTTTCTGTTCACCTCCATGTCTTTCTTTAAACCTCTTCTCCACACTCACTCTGTCATGCACATTCACATTGCCATCCATATCTCCCCTCCCTTCAGGCTCTTTTCTCAGTTGGAAACTGATAGCTGAATTTGACACTTGCTAGAAACTTTACCCAGCATCCCATTCCTAGCGGCCAGATAGGAGTGTTTTTTGTTTTTTTTTTCTGCTCATGGTAGATATTTAAACTTTTCACAGCTGGAAAACTAGTATAATAGTGTAAATAAAATATAGCCATCCGAGTTTCAACCAGCAGTATAGCAATAGAGTACTAATATTAGAGGTGAATAAAAGAACAGAGCAGAACAAAAACAAACCGTTCATATTCTAAATATAATAATTACCTAAATGAAGAACAGCTTTTGCTAGTATTATTATTAATTAAACTTGTGTATGTTGTCAATTGAATTGATCTGTTTTTAGAGGAAAACATAACAGCTGCCAATCATAAAATTAATTTGAGTGCCGACTCACACACAACTATGGTTAACTAAATATCATAATAGATCCCTCTCCCTTGTTTTAGTACAAAAACAACCATCTGTTCCAATGTTTCCTCCAGTAGGACTTTCCACAGTAGCACAACACAACTACACCTCTGGCAACAGGCTTGAAGACAGCAGATAAGGTCTCTGTAGAAGTTCCCTGCTGATCTCAACATGAGCTGCCTCTTTTCATGGGTTTGTGTTTTTAAGATCCCTGAGGATCCTCCTTTTATTCATCTTCACTCCAGCTATAGCCAACCAGCTGCTTCATCTTTGAAGTATTAATATCAGTTTTCACAGGGGTTTTCTTACATTTGCTCTCAGTCAGGGATTTTTTATGAAAAGATAATTATTTTTTTGTGTCCTGCAGCTGCCATGAAAGTTCAATTTCCTTTCAGAATTTTGACTAAATTAAAGAATAGTGTATGGATTAAGGTCCATTATTGTACAGTTTCATTTTTTTGTATGCCTTCTAACACCTTGCACACAGTCTGCAGAGATAATATGATGGGGCACTCAAAGACTTTTATTCTCATCAGTTCTTTAGACTGTGACCGTCTACTTACTTGAAGGCACATCCCAAATGCTTTCCACTTTGTAATTACTAAAACTTCTCCCATTTTTCCTTTTAAGATCTTGTACTAACACATACTTACTGCAAAATTAGAAAAATACACTTGGTAAGAGTTTCATTTTTGTAGTGACAGAATTCTTTTAATTTTCACAACTGTTTACAGAAAGAAAAAGTAATTATGGTGATTTTTACTAGACTCACATCCACTACTGTTCTCAATACATTCTTGAAAATATATTGTCACAATGTACAGGCCTGCTTTCTGACCTCATGTGAAGTTAAGTGGGATACATTGAACTCGCAGGACAGTGAAATTTCAACCACAATTTGATCTCAAAGAATAATTAAAGAAGTTCAATTCTTGAGCTCAACTAAACTGATTCCACTCTGAGAGAACAGACTTTCACCAAGGCTCCAGATCACCACTAAAATCTAACAATTTGTTGATCTCCCCAATACCATCATACCATGAAAATGTCATCAAAATCCATCCATAAGTTTTTGAGTTATGTTGTACACAAACCGAGAAACAAACAAATCAACATCAGCAAAAACATAACCTCCTTGGTGGAGGTAATTATTAGAAATATCCAAGTGCATCTAAAAACATTACAATATTATGGAAATGTACAATATATTTGTTCAAATACTTCAAAAATGTTATTATATATATATATATATATATATATATATATATATATATATATATATATATATATATATACACACACACACACACACACACATTCTAGATTCATTACATCTTAACTATCATTTTTCTAAATAACTTATTTTTCTTAAATTGCAGCCTACAGTATACTTCATTTGATCTTTTGAGTTCTTCAGTCACATTGAGTTCACAATTCCACAACCACATGAATACAGCTGATGTGGAACTTAGCAAGGACCAGACACCTTCACAAAAAGGGTAAGTCACAGAAGATCACTGCTGAAAGGGCTGAGTGCTATAACAAAGAAGACTCGTGAAAAGTTGTCTGGAAGGAAATAGTGTGGTATGAAAAGGTGTGGAAGTAACAGGGATTAAGCCTGAAGCATTGAGGAAACTGTCAAAAATTCAAGAACTTTGGTGGAGTTTCACAGAGTGGACTAAGGCGAGAGTCAGTGAATTATGAGCCAGAATACAAGTGACACGTTTCCTGTGTCATGCTCATCCTGAACCAGAGAAAATGTCATGAGTATCTTACCTGAGTTAAGTACAAATAAGAACTGAATTACTACTCAGTGGTTCCACATACTCTTCAAATGGAAGTAAATTCTCTATTTTATTTGGAAATCAAGGTCCAAGAGACTAAAGCAGGGGTGGGCAATTTTCTTATGGGGCTACATTTGGACCTTTGGTAATTGTTAAAGGCCAATATAATACCAATATCAATACAAAACCAATATACTAGCAATGGCAATACACTACCAGCAACAATACAAAACCAATCCAAACACACTAATGCTCAATATACATATATCTCTATAAAAACTGTAAATAAAACAATAAAATGACAATACAATGTGGTGCATAGAAGACAACTCGCCTATTTTCTGAACTTTCACACAAGTATTGACTTCTTGTTTACGTTTTTTGGCATTACCTGATATCTTTATGGGCTGAAACTGACCAACAAACCAACCAGTACATTAGCCTTATGCTAAGTATGAAACATTTGTGCAGCAATTCTTAATTTAGCAGATCATTCAAATAAAACAGTGTATTACAGTAGCTGCCTCTATTATGATGATACGTACAGAATCCACAGTGTACAGTCCAGTGTGGAATTTGCACAGTGAGTAATGATTTCAGGTGGCATGTCAGTTTGGTGCCGGTGTTGGTCCACTGCATTTTATCATCCAAGGTCAACACATCCATCTACTGTACTAGGAGCTTTTAGAGCTCTGCTTCAGTGCCCAAACTATTCAGAACCAGTTTTCTGAATGTAGTATTTCTGTGCTTGACTGGCCTTCCAACTCACCTGAAATGAACCCCACAGTGAATCTATGGGCCATTGTCAAGAGGAAGATGATAGACACCAGACCAACAATACAGATGACCTGACAGCCACTATGAGAACACCCAGGATTTTAAGAACACCTCAGCCAACCTACAGGCCAATCATCTCTGTGATGCACTGGTTCAGTATTTTATGCAAAATGTTCGTGGCATAAATGGTCCTACTTTTCAGACATTTCATCAACATATCAAAACTAAAGCAAAGATTGAACTATTTAAATGGATATTCAATGAATTGAAACTCATCAGACAATTCAGTAGTCGTTTTTCATTTTAGAACCGCCTATACTCTAATGTACTACATAAATTGTTTGTATTGTGCTGCATGCATTATGAAGAAATAATCACCAGTATTTTCGTGCACTTCTGTACCACCAGCCTTCAGAGCTCTCAATGTTAGTGACTGTCTTACAGTCTTTTGCTGTAACCTTTGTAGTTTTTTTCATTCTGCATCAGTATGGTTGATGACATCTGAATTGTGTTACAAGAACGGTGTAGTGTAGCTGCACTGCTCTGGTGCACATGTCACATCAACGTATTAAAGTAACACATATTATACAATCTAACTTATGAGAAAATTTAAGGCAGAATCTGGTAAAGACTAAAAAAACACCTAGCAGCCTTGTCCTCTGTCATTCACTGTTAATAATGCAAAGAAAGCATCACTACTACTGTACATAGTTCCAATCATCCTATGACTGCATGTGTGCATCTGTGTTCCTACGCTGGATGACACTGAAGCAGAGCATGCTGATCTGTAAACTCCAGAGTAATTAATGAGCCCACTGTGCATCGCAGGGATGTGAGAGGGAGAAGAGGAAAAGAGGGAATGAGAACAAGGAGGGGCGCCAATGTGAAAGCTGTGTTTAATTAGACTCATACAGCGGATTGACCATCCTGCGGGACTTGCCAGTCCTTCAACTCTTACACCAATTACAATTCTGCTGAGAGATGAATCCACGAATGCAAAGAAAGAACAATAGAACAATAAAAAATGTCAAAGGGAACGTGATTGGCAGACATGTGGCATTCCCGGTGGGTGTAATGACAAAGCACAAACAGCATCACAGACATGAAAGGGCTTCTGATTTTTCCTGTTTTCAGCACATTTTCAGATTTATATTGCTGTGATTGTTGTATTTCCCTAGGCATAATTATGCAAGCATTACAAATAGCTTTGGGGATTAGCTAGACAAGCACCATTTTAGCAGGAAAAGCAATAAAAAATAAAGAGTAGCAACCAGCGTGACCCCAGAGAGGTTTAATACTTTGTGCCATGCATATAGTTCCAGGTGGGCTGCTTTGAGTTCAGGTCTGGAATACTCTGATACAGGCCAGGCAACACTCAGCTTCCATCTGGCAGCCAAGCACACACAGATGGAGGGGGTGTCTCTGAAGCTCTGGGACCGTCACTCCTGGTTGTGGATGTCCTAGAGCTTTTTGAAAAGGTGTGATTCTGCACTCAGACATGACACATACTCCCTGTCTCTATTCTCTATCTCTCCAGGTTACATCATTCTCAGCAAGGTATCTCACTCTGTCAGAGGCTTCAGTCTCTGATCTGTTCATGTACAGGTCAGCGGTCAGTCTGTCTGTGTCTTTTTATCTTTGTCTGTTAAACACACTGGTATTTTGTTCATTCCAAAACAGCAGATGGTTGAAAATAGTCCTAAAACAAGACCTATAACTCCTGGTAGCTCATTAGTCTTACAGATTATACCAGTTATTTTTATGTTATCCTTTGTTTCTCCACTTTTATTTTTGACTAGTTTAATCTGCTATTGGTTATTTCCATTTCAACACAAACATTCACTGTGTATCTTTCCAACTCCCTAAATGCATTTCTCTATCTATCAATTTAAGTCCTGTTCTTGCAGATAATAAAAATAGTGGTAAAGTAATAGAAGAAAGGGAGCAAAAACATACACAGGAAGACAGAAGGTAAAGGAAGTATGCTGGGATGGCAAGGACATGAAAATGTGGTATAAGATGGAAAGCAAAGGATGATCAACAACTTGGAAAAGAGTTTACTCAGTGAAGCAAGTAAGAGGGGGAAGGAAGCTGTGAGACAGGAAGATAAAGATAACAAAAAAGGGTACAAATTGGAGGAAGGGAAGAAATATGCGTAAAGGTTGTGAGAAGGCAGGAGAGTGGGAGAAAGATGAGGGAAGTGAGGCATGGTGGAAGGTGGACAGGGCAAACTAAGGTAAGAAGAAGCAGGCTGATTATCTCTTTCTGTCTCCTGCTCAGTTCTGTCAGACTTGTTGTGAGCTGCTGCAACAGATTGGCATCATCGTCAATCACTAGGGGAGGTAGTGACCACTCTGTGTGACTGATAACAAACAATCTGCCACAAACACACATTTACTATACAGTTATACACACCCAGATACACCATGGGGTATACACACACATGTGTGTACAGGAAGTTTGCAAGAACTTGCCCTTTTGAAAAGAAAGAGACAGGAGTGCAACAGAGAAGGGAGAGCAACAAGAAGGGAATGAGAGCGGGAGGTGATGGAAGGCCGTTACCTTGGCAACCAGGCCTCTTGTGACAACCGCCTAATCAGTGGGCGGACAGTGAGAAACCAAGGGTGATTCCCCATGGATGTATGATCATTTCCCCAGTGCGTCACTGGAACTATTTTATGTTAATAGCAAAAATGGGACTTTCAACCCCTCCCTTCAGAGGAAGTCTTGACAATTGCAGCTTCTGAAAACACCCTAATATTTACATATTGTCAGATGGTAAATTAAAGAAATAAATTAGTCAAATGCAGTAGATAGACATTAATTTCACAGTTCTATCTGGGGAAATGTATGCTCTTATGTTCTAAACTGTAACCACTTTTCTTTCTTGCACAGCAGTGTTTTGAAAACACAATAATTAAAGAGTCTGCTTCCTCTTTCTACTTAACTAGCAAACTTACACTATTAAAATTATAATTGTTTTATACTGAAAGAAAAAGGTGACAGGCTTAACTTGTCACAGATGCCACTTTGCATGTGGTAAATATTGAGCTAAGCACAGGAACCAACAAAACAGAACCCGCAAACCAGCAAAACAACAGCCAATAATCAACCTTTTGACTAATAAAATTATCTTATAATAGTATGAATTAGTAGGACCTTCTGTCAGGCTAACTATGCACTTCAAATGTGTTTCATCAAAGTCATGTTCAGTCCTCTTCGATGAGCAATGTTGCCTATGTGAGGAGAGCTGCCTGATTCCCACTCTCCAATGAATTACTTACAGTTCTGGAGTATTAATGAATTTATCCAAGGAAGCATATAATTGGTGGTAAGTCTATTTGCTCCCAAGAGTAAAACAAAAGGCTGTTCTTTAAGCTGACATGGAAAAGAGTGTTGACTATTACTTGTCTAGTCATGAATGCAGAAGAATAAATAAAGCGGAAATAAGTTGAAAGGCAACTTCAAGGGTGATTTAGGAATCAAGTAGCATCATAAATCAAGGCAAAAACTTCAAAAAATCAGCAATCTTTGAAGGAGATGCTGTTGTTGTTGCTGCAGCAGTAACCATTTGCCCAGACAGAGGCTGGCACAGAGGTCATATATGTAACTGTCAGACAATTTACCATTATCCCAAAAGTCCTTCTGGTGTCAGCACAGGGTTAACACCCACTGTAACAGCAGCAGGGAAAAACATTTAAAGCAAGTAGAAAAGAAGAAAGGTTCACCAAAGTCACTGTAATTTGTGAACATTTTTTGTGTATGGAAATGACATCAGACATATTCTAGTTGTGGTTCAGTGTCCTCAAGACAAAGCAGCCCAGCCTATCTCTCTTTTCTATCAACAGATAATATCCTCTTCTTTCTGTCTACACATTCCCCTTTCTCCATTTCCCTTCAGCAGTCATGGTGTGTCTGGCACAGAGTTTAGGAGATATCTGATATCAAATTTAGTGCGACACAACACACAAACCAAGGCTACACACACATTCATACACACCACAGTGCCAGCTGAACTTATGTACAGCACGGCCATCACCAATTAGTTACTCAATTTAAGTTGTCAGATTCACTCATCATTATCCAGTACTTAGTGTCCTGCTGCTACCTGTGAATTCCATGCTTGTTAGTGTCACCTTTATTATTTGTAGAATGAATGGATCCCACTTACCGAATTTTAATTCCAGCTACCGGTGACCCATTGGAGATGGAGGTGATCCTTTCTGCTGCCTTCGTAGTTTCAGTCAAACAGAAAAAAAGAGTCTGGCTGCAGCATTTGAATGGCTTCACATCTTAGGTTTTCCATACAAGCAAGTACTAAGAGTGGGGAAAGACATGGGTTTATAAATACTAACAGCATTATTGATTCTGCTCAGTGGCTCAATTCTTAATGATTCCCTTTATGGAATCCAGTTTTATATTTTGGGTACAAAAACTAAGTCTAGGGTGTGCATTTAGTACCTAGGCCTTCAGTAGGGATTTAATCCACCATTATGACATCACTATTTAAAACCATCAATACTATACAAACAAAGAGAGAGACAGTTGACATATTGAGCACTGAAAAAACAATTATTATTATTATTATTATTATTATTATTATTATTATTATTATTATTATTATTATTATTATTATTATTATTATTAGCCTGAATTAAGCACAAAAAAAATCTTCTAATGGAACAAGTGAAAATGATCTTAGTAAGATTTCTTGAAATAACATATTCAAGATCTATTGCCTAAATATAACTTCTTTATATCTAAAAAAAAAAAAAAGCTACTCTGTAGGTGAGAAACCCAATTAAGATGAGTCCTAACGTTAACACTACACCCACAACTGTGCCACATAATCTGGAGTAGTTCAGAATCAACATTTATCTAATAACTTGACAAAACATACAAAAACTAAACACTCACCAGAGATGCTCAGAATGTATATACAGAATCCAACCTTCTTTCTTTGTGCAGCAAAACTTCAGTATCTCTCATTGTTAATCTGTGTGTCAGTTCCATCAATAAGTCCATTTTATGGCCGTAGACTCCAAGGCTGACAGTTTCTTCTGTCCACTCATATTCTTGGCATAAATTTCTGTTCCCTGGAGGACACACAATGTCAGCTCTTAGCCTGCTAGCTAACGCCGACCTGTCCTTACCATGTCCACCTTTTTTGGGGGGAGGGGAGGAGGGGGTCCACCTTAAAAATAGATTTTTAAGGATGTTCGAGACAAAATAATTTTCCTCTCCTCCGACAGCCATAGTGGGCATAAACAATTCTATTACTATATATTCAATTAAATTTGATTAAAATGGGCTTTTGTGGTATAAACCGTGCAAAATATGGGGAGTTTAAGTCTCCGCCTCTACCGGGAAACTCATGGGGCCTGAGATCAGAAAATTAATCAATAGTAAATAAAATGGTAAAATCGTATCTGATTTCTGCCCTGAATCACACACATGTTGTACCTCATAATAAATGATAATTATTGATGTGCGTTTCAACTGCTTCTGTTAACCAACGGCTGATTCATTTGTGAGTAAAAGCCGTTAATAATTTGGACTACACCTAGCACACATGTGACGTCACCACAGACTCCACACCACAGCTGAGCGGAGTGTGACGTTACATATACGACATTGTAGTCTCTTACTAAACCCACATGAAACCTAACGTCACGTTTGTTTCCCATTAAAAACGGGTGGTGTGCCTATGCAACATCAAATATTTGATGTTGCATATGCTATCATATGTCAATTTCAGTGCTAAAATTAGCAACTTACCCACAAACTAAAATGAATGAACTTCAACTTCGTCTTCATCCATTTAAGAGATTAGCTCTTCTATGATGAGCCCTACATGCAGATTATGGTCAGTAGTACAAACCCTGCCCCCTCGCAAACGTTTTACCTGATTGGTCCTATCTCTTATCATTACGAAAACACAATTTCTGTGACTGTGACCTTAACCTTTGACCTACATCCACCAAAATTTAATGGGATCTATTCTGGACCACCTTTCACTTTTCCTAACGATTTCATGGATATTGACAAACAGGCACACAAACAAACAGACAAGACAAACAAAAAACAGCCCTCTCTATGGATTAATTCAGATTAGCCACCAAATAAAGAACATCAACGATATGAAGAAGATTATCAATAGTCATTACTAATTGTGAAGGCCTAGGGTAGATTCAACTGACCCTGGCAGACTGAAATATGATAGGACAAAATATTTTAAATCCACATACTGTACTGGATGCAGTGAATCAGAATCAGATTTTATATGCTTGCACATACAAGGAATTTGTTTTCAGTAGCTCTCTTAAGAAAGTACAAAAATATAATACAAATCGTGAAAAAATATAATAAAAATAATTAAAAAATATAATAAAAATGGTTACAAAATTATGTCTGGAAGTTTATAATAGTGATGACTTTTCCATTGTTCATGAAGCTGATAGCAGTAGGAATAAAGCTTTTCTTTGTGCCTGCCAGAGGGGAGGAAGTTGAAGAGTGTATGTTGGGTATGTAGAGTCTCTGTCTTTTTCCTGGTCTTGCCAAAGTACAGGCCTAGTGCAGCCAAAGGAAAAGCTAAGAAATTAAGAGAATCATCTATTGGGGAAAAATATACAATTTTAATGAGCAAATATTAGAATTTATGTTGTAAATGTAGGGCAGCATTTCTGATGATGTTTACACCAAAAGAGAAGGTCTTGCTGATGTTGACAGCCCATCACTGTTACATAAGCACACTTTGGACCATTTCCTCCTCTCCACTATGACTCCATCCTTTTACAGCAGTGTAGATGAATCACTTTTATGTCACTGTGCAAATATTAAGAAATCATTCTAGTATCAACAAAAACTAATCAGTACATGTAAAAGCATGTGATTCTGATAAATGTGATCATTTAATTTAATTTAATAATACTACCTCTCAAAATCCAAAGCATATCACATGAAACTTTATTTGGTCAGTGTGAATTACATTATTTTGTAGGTTTACTCTATCACTACATGATCGTGCATGAATATATTTTGCATATAATAGCTTGTCTCGTCTCGTCATCTGAACTCACTTTATCCTCACTAGGGTCATAGGGGTCACTGGGGGCCTCATCCAGCTACAATGGGCGAACACCCTGTTGAGTCTCCAGTTCATCTCAGGGCTGAACATATATAGACAAACAATCACTGTCACATTCACACCTATGGACAATTTAGATTAACCAATTAACCTATCAGTGCATGTGTTTGAATGGTGGGAGGAAACTGGAGTACCTGGAGAAAACCCACGCAGACACAGGGAGAAACATACTGTACAAACTCCACACAGAAAGGTCTGGTGAGGGAATCAAACCAGGGTCCTTCTGTCTGTGAGGAACGAGTGCTAACCACTGCACTACTGCACTGCCATTATAATAGCTTGTGATTCTAAAAATACTATAACAAAAACTGAACTTACAGTAATGATTTAACTGTTTTGAAACAAACAAATGTTACTATTAATATTTGTAAAAGGTAAATCCTTTTAAAAAGTGATTTAAGATTAAAGATTTAAGATTGTTTAAAAACTATTTTATTTAGATTGTTTTTAATGTAACTGTTTTGTTTTCCGTTTCCATATTTTATCTGCTGTATGTAAGGTGTCTGAGTTCCACAAAACGCACTATACAAATAAAAATTATTATGATTATTAGTGTTGTTGTTAGTAGTAGTAGTAGTAGTAGTAGTAGTAGGACTATTGTATTAATAATAATGACAAAAATCCATGTTAATTGTAAATATATGAAAATGGCTCACTATTTGGACCTTTCAATCATGATGATAAAGAAAATTAAACATTTACAACCTCCCTATGACTCGTTAATTAAGTGTTCACTCCACTTGTCCTTTTGTCAGATTCTGGAAAACCTCATTCATTACCTGCTGGTTTGAACTGAACTATTTATCACTTTTTTTCAGAATCACTAGACTCACAGGGGGGTTAAAAAGAGGTAATTGATCATACATTTATACAAAAAAGTCTGGACATTTCTGAGTGTATCCAGTTCCCTTCTAGCCTTTATAGAAGCCATTATTTCCATACATTGTGTGAGGGATGTCATTTTTGTCCACTTGATATTCTTTTTTAGTGCCGTGTTTGTTATATTCTAAAGTGGCAGGTTCATAAACTGCAAAGCATCCACTTGTAGTCACCATGTAGTGGCTATATTCACTTCATATATGAATATTCAGTGCATTTGATGAAATAAGTGTCACGTGTAATGTAAATCTGGTCTCTGTGCTTGATGTAGTTTTGGGAGGTTTGCATCGAGCTCACAGTGGGGAGCTCAGTGTGGAACTTAATATGGCAGCATTTGAGCAGAAAAAAAATCTATATCTCGTTTTCCTCAAAATGAATGTTTCTTTCCTTTCAGAGCAGTAAACGGCTGACTTTGCACAAATAAAATTAGTGAGGCAGTTTTCACACTGAGATTAAAAAACAAATTGAATTCTGTCATCAGCATTAACAAATTTAATGCATTTTCTCTCTAATAATGAACACTCCATCATGTGAAATTGTGCAGTTCTTGTCTGAACCATGTGCTGCAGTATGTTTTTGATGCAATATTATGAGTGCTCGTACAGGAAGCCATTTTTACAGGCCTACAGGAACAGATTACATGCGGTACCTCACACTCACATGTCTTCTGGTGGGTAGTGTTCACAGCAAGCTTTGATGAGCTGTCAGATTAAGGATTACTATGAAACCCCATTAAAACCCACAGCTACACTGTTCCACTTTCTTCTCCCCCATCAGCTGTTTGCAAAACCTGTCAGAGACTATTGAGGGTATCAAAAAAAAAAAAGGGGGGGGGGATGAAATCTTGGCAAAGTAACAACTAGACAATTAGACAGAAGCAGAGGGAAGACAGTGGACTGACAGCCAGAGATTACAGGTTGAGAGGGAAAGATGGATGTTTGATAACCGGTTTGCTATCAGTGTTGATTTACCAAGTAGTGCAGGAAATTTAACAGTTTATTTTATCAGCACTTAAAGGATTCTAAATCATCAGAATGGCGATCTCACTGCTGGCACATCACCACACTGCACTCTACAGGTCAGAGTCTGCAGTAGCTCATCAGTGCCTTTCCCTTTTACACACAGGGGGTTACCACACAGCCTTAGTTCCCTACTCACATTTACAACTAAATCTTATTTGGTTATAGTTTTTTTAGCTTTTGGATTTTTTCATTGTTGTTGTTGGTTTGTCTATCTATTTGAAGCAACTTGACAGAAAAACTAATGGACCAATTTCCTTATATTTTCAGGAAAGGTGCATGGTGGTCCAGGATAGGTCCCATTAAATTTTTGTGAATGTAGGTGAAAGGTCAAAACCACTAAAAAAGTGTCTATGCAATAAGAGATAGGGAGAATCACATAAAATGTTTTGCAAGGGGTGAGGTTTTTGCACCTGGCACAACTTGTTCAGTTGTTTTTTTTAGTACATTACAATGAACTACTGAGCAAAAAGACAAAAGCAGTGGTGTTGAATGAATAGCTTCAGTTGTAAATTAAATAAACAAAAGAGGTAAGTCACATAAGAGCAAAATAAATGAATAAATTAATTAATTATGCCTGTTTTTGCCTGTAGTCTAAATGATGTAGAAAATAAGTAATTAAGTTAATGAAAATAATTGTATATTAGGGACATTTAAACAATTAACTGTTATTACTAAGAGCATATTGGAATGATGATTGAAGAGGGATGGGTTTTATCCATGCATCTTGATTATGGTCCCAGGTCAGTCTCAGTAATGTTCAAGTATTCATAGTTTCCTCTGACCTCTGCTCTCTTTTACTTGCACACAAATTGAAGACATGTGAATTCAATTTAGGACCTTGGATTAAACATCAAAACACTGCTGACCAGGGGATAACAAGAAAGATTTCATGCAAGTTTTGGGCTGACATAACAAAATTAGTTTTTTACTACGGTATGATCATTGCATTTGTGTTACAAGATGAGTTAGGGTTCAATGACCTGATCTGATAGAATGGAGCTTCACAGTGAAGGTGAACAAAGGAAATGCTTGTGAACAGGATAAATCATGTGCAACACGTTTCGGTTGTGTGACTAACCTGGGTAGGTGTCATTTTGATGAAAAGGATGGGAATGTTGCAGAGTCCCCTGCAGCTGTGGTAGCACATTTCTGGTGGCTGAAATCACCAGCAGAAGTGAGAACCTCAGATTCACTGAGACCTATATTCCCACAGGGGCAGCAAAATGTGACAAAACACTCCAACTGCCTGAAGACAAACACAACCTACTTTCCATTTCTTGTTTTTTCCATCAGACCAGAACATGATACTGCACACAGGTTTAGCCGAAAAATGTTAGTTAATGTTGTCTCTTATACTAAACATTTTTCCTTTTCTTGGGTCGATTTTACTGTTTGGATTCATATCACATTTACCAGTGGTCTGTGAAATCACTCTGTTGCCATCTGTGGAGTCTTTCATCAGTAATTTACTGCCCCCTTGTGGAGAACAAGAATTTATACAACACATAACTGAGATGCAGAAGAACCTATTAAACAGGAAACCTTTTAAATCTTCAGAAACAGTTAGTGTGACAGGAAAGTGCTTTATGCTCAGCAGTGCTGAAATAGATCATGATTCGAATCTATAACATATTTGCAATTATCCATAACTGAGCACATATCCGCTGCATTAGACATTATTCTCACTGTTTTCGCATTATGACAGTGAAGATCCTGGGCCACATCTGTCATCCTGCTGTCATTGGGCTGCAGCTCTGAGTAACACAGAGCAAGGATCATCTCTCATTAATTGACCAATTAGTCTAAATCCTGTCATGTTCAACCAGGTTTTAACCATATTCTGCAAGAGTAATGATTGGACCAATATTCAGTAATTCATCTACAGAATATGAGTGATGTAGAGGTAATGAACTTTTCATATTATAGGTAGATTTTATAGAATGCACATTAAAACTTTACTTATTAACCATTTGCAAAGAAATGATGGTAAATTCTTTTGCTTAAAAAAAAAATGTAATCCCACATTGAGGTAAAATTGAGGGTTGAGTTAATCCAGGTCTGTTCCAAAATGGTTCATTTTTCAGAATCTGTAGTGGCAAATATATAAATCAATAAATGTCAGAGACTGACATACTGCTTGGTGTTTTCAGAAAATTGGAGTGTGAAGTGTCTGAAACTTTCTGTTCAGCAAATATAACCTTTAAGTTCGATACAGCAGATGCATTCCTTGAGGGTTTGTGAAAGAGACCTTTTGTATGTGTGTAATGACTTGCAGACATATAACAGTAAGTCCACTGTTCACACTGAAATATAATAAATGCAGCTACTGTTGAAAAATTACAGAAGTTTCTAAGGTAAGACAAATATTTATGCAATACCTTTTCCAAAACTTTAATTTAGTTGCCTGAAAATTAAGTCCATGGAGCAAATACACACTGTAAACCTAAGTTAGCAGAACTCCAAAAATTTAAGGCGATCAATTTTCCCAATTATTTTAAGTTGATGAAACTTAAAAAGTAAAATTTTCCAGAACTTAAAAGTTAGATGCTTATTAAAGTATACTCGAATTAAAACATTACTCATTAACATAGTATTCTAAGCTTCTGTCAGTCCTACTGGGAGACTAAGTCAGGGTTCAGTGTCTTTGCCCAAGGACACTTGGACATGTGGACAGACAGAGCTGGGACATGAACCTCTGACCCTTCAGTCATTGGACGACCTGCTCTACCAACTGAACCACAGCCACCTCTGAAAAGAATTACTGTGTTTTGTGATTGTAATTTTTTTGGTGTGATAGATATTGTTGGTTATTTAGAGTGCTGTGAAATTGTATTTCAGCATCTACTACATCAGTTAAGTTTGTTTTTTTTTTTTCAATCATCCTTATTTGAAACAATAGAAATAACGGAACAATATCATTCTCAGCATTTAATGACTTAATTCCAGTTGTACCTCATCTATATTTTTAAGCTATGTTCCCCTTGGAAGTACTTAAAAAGAAGAACATGTTACAGCAACTGAATACATTTGAGTTAATAGTACTATTTCTGAAACTTAGAGTATTCACAACTTAATATATTTAATTATTCTGAATGTTCAGGTTTCCAGTGAAGCTGAAGACCTGTCACAGGACAAGTCTTGTTTTTGAAGACCAGTCATCCTAAAGGCTTAATTATCATTTTAAATAGTCATGTCTTCAAACACAATTAATCACATAGCCATTAGAGCAATTAATATGACAAGTAATTAAAGGCTACAAATAAAGTGACAGCTGTAATATAAACTTCAACTAAAATGACAAGAATGTGACACGTGTGGAGGCTACAAGTAAGTAAGAATAACGTCAGAGTTCGTTTTCATTTTGATGGGCTTCCATCTGAAAAGCAAAGAGGCCAGAGAGCTGGATCATTAACTTTAATATGGATATGAGGAATATTGCCATGAGCCATGAATAACGAGCCATATTTTTAATTTGCTTTCAAATTAATCTTTACCAGTTTCAGTGGTATGCTTCTATTACTTTTATCTTCTCAAATTCAGTGATTCCAAAGTTCTCTCTTCACCCATGATAGGTTTTATCGATCAGTCGTTTGGCAAATTTATATACTTTAAGACTACTGTGGTATTTTGGATGGGAATTAATGTCTTGGTCAGTGAAGCAAAGCAGCATATCATTTACCTCAGCCACTGACCCACACTGTCCATTTTTGCCCAAGTGAGATAGATGTCTGTGGGCTGAAATCGCTCATAGGTCACAGAGCAATACTTAAATCAGAAGATCTGTACTCCAGTATTGCAGTGCAGGATGGTATTAAAGGCTACTCTCCTATTTTAAATTGGCTCTAGAGAAAGCTGATGGTCATTGTGATATCAGATAATGGCAGTTTTAATAAGGCAGATCTGAAATGTCTCCATAGTTCGTAATCGCCTTCTGCTTTCTGACCGTCAATCCAAATGACCTGAGAGCAGGAAGTGAATAAACCCACCACTGTGAAACAGTGAGACACTCATTGGCATCCACAAATCATTAAAACAGCCACATTTTAAATTATATTTTACACCATAATGATCTTTTACAAATACAGGTGAGGCTTTTGTGCTATCTTGGATTCCACTGAACACTAATTTATATTCTTCTAATGCAGCAGTATGTCTGCTCTTTTAACAATTGATCTTAATTCTTTATTAAAATGTCAATGGAGTCAATTAAAAAAAGTAAGTTAATTTCCTCTGTGTCACCTCTGTTGACCTATAAAGGTGCTGAATTGTTCAGGACTGCCAGTGTGAAGGACTTAAATGATTAAGAACAAGACTGAATGTCCTTGCAGGGTCAAAGAAATCAAAACCAAAAGTGAATAGGAGATGTCCAAAATGAAGAGTCACAATAACCCTGAGGACTGGTATGTTTCTCCACCTCCAATTTTATTTTATTTTTTTGTAAAGAATGAGGAAACCCAGTTGTCTGTACAGATATTGTCTTCACAGATTCAACTATCCTGCGTTGTCCTTTCATTATTTACACACTATCTCTGTGAGATCAGATAAAAGCTCTTATACAGAACTACTGAGATGAGATCTGAAAACATTAACAAAGATACAAATTCCAGTCTTCCATAATTTAAAGATTCCCTCACAGCAGAGGTGGTGACAGCAGCGAGCACCTCTACAAAGCACACATCACACACTTTGTTGCCTTTTTGAGAAATAAAGTTATGTTTGAGCTTGATTTTGGCACATTTATAAGAATCATTGGTGCATACATTTGTGTAAACAGGCCAACAACGGTGCTGCCTCATAACAGTTTGTTGTCCCCTGTTATATTTGTATTTATCAGACTGTGTGTTTGCTGTGTCAGTGCCAAGGCTCTTTGGCAGTGTGCTGCTGTTTAAATTCCTTGGAGAGGTCATAGTAACCTTTGTATTTTATCAAATTATTTCCCCATCAACTTCAGTCAGTCACAACAGTGTTGAAAACCGTATAATAAGAAGCTTTTTAATCAAGCACGTCAGCGGGATGGTTTGTGTTTGCTCGTTCTTGTAGAAGGAGAATTGATTGAAAAGCTGTAAGACGGCATTTAGTTTCGCTGGGAATCATTTAAATTACCAGGAAAAAGGTCACGCAGCAAAAATAGCCTTTATTGATGGTAAAATCAATTATATTAAAGCAACTGCAATACTGAGACTGACAGATGAAGTGAATGAGAAAATAAGTGCACATCTTTGGCTCCTGCTGAAGGTTTATGTAAACTTGTTTAGAGGAAAAATGTATTAAATGTGTGTCGACAAAGCAAATACAGCAGACTGAATCTCAGAAATGATTGCTGTTGTCCTTGGTTGGCTCAGTGGGTTTCACATCCTCTGATTTGGAACTCTGTTAAAACACAAAAACGTGCATAGTCATATACTCTATCGTACATTCTCAAGACTATTTGATAGAAATATAGAAATGTCAGTTTATGATTCTTTTAACCCATAAAGACTCAAACATTCATTGGTAACCAAAAATATCTACCAATTTAAACTGTTGGTCCACTAGTTCTATCAGTCATGTAAATAATTTGTGTAAAATACAGTTTGTCATCTTTTCATATTCATCATATATGACCCATTTAGATGCTCAGAGGCTCCATAGGGAATGTAAAAACACCGTCATCTTCTACAGCATTGATTCAATGTTTGATAAATGACAGGGGATGAAGACACTTAGATTATATTTGGTAAAAAAAAAATACATGTTTTCTTCCTTTTTTTGTTTTGATATAATAACTTTTTAATTTACTTTGCATTTTCATGACATCTAAATTAAATACAGGGGGAAAAAATTAATGTTGTGATGAGAAGATGGAGCAGTGGGAGCAATAGCATTAACATTTGATAAATTGTACTTTTAATATCGTCTGATTTTTTATGTATTTATTTACATATTCATCTTCATTAACTCTTGTTTCCCTCTCTTTCTCTCCTATTCATTTATCTTTTTCTCATCAGTATCTTTGGCCATATCCCCAATTTATTTGTTTATTTTCACACC
The DNA here is from genome assembly GCA_020466265.1 of Siphamia tubifer. NCBI lineage: Eukaryota > Metazoa > Chordata > Actinopteri > Kurtiformes > Apogonidae > Siphamia > Siphamia tubifer. Next base: position 26,775,008 of record CM035792.1, on the reverse strand, counting down.
ATGTACACATTTTACACACACTCCACACACACACAAACTGTACACACAACCAACAGGACTGATTCATACTACCTGGTCAGTGACACATTTTGTTGCCTTTGTACATTCCATGCCATATATCTTCACACTTCCCCCATACTATGGACAACTCAATGTAAATATTATATATTATTGTACATAACTTTCCTTGTCACTTGGTGTTGCTTCAATAAAAGTAAAAAAAAAAAAAATACTGGAAATTACATATAAAATGCAAAATTCAGAGAATATTATGAGAATAAATGCAGAGGAATCACTCAAAAATTTCAAAAAGTGAGAAAAATGTATTTGGGAACAGACACAAAAGTCGCTTTATGGGTTAAATTAGTTAATGATTAAATTAGTACTTGAAACACTGGATTATGTAGAGGAATCTGTAAACATGGCCACACAAATGGCACAAAGTCCTGAATGTCTGTTCCACTTGTCGGTCTCTTTCTTTACCTTGGATTTAAACAGGAGGTTGATGACACCCTTGGATCGTCTGTCTGCCGTTCGATCAGACGACACACACACTGACATGCTCTTGCTGTCCCTTCTGGCTCTGCTGTTGTCCACCTCCTCTGAACCTCCCACCACTGCCAGAGACAGACCTAGAGACACAAACACTCAGTACTTTGGACACAGATCCAAACAATATTTTCGATCTTTGTGCATTTTTCTGATAACGACCTCTGCCAGCCCTGTAGCCAGACGATCTTTTGTTACTAATTGTGGTCTCACAGCTGTTCTGCTGATAAGGTGCGTGCTCTTACAGCCCTGGTGCAAAAGTGTGTATGTTCAGTGAGGCAGTACAGTCTGCCATCAGCGGTGCTAATCAGAGGAAGTCTATTAACAAAGCAGTCAATACTGGATCGGTTTGTACAGTCCGAGATGGCAGGAGGCCAGAAAAAGCATTAGTGAACTATGCTCCAGTGTATTATAATCAAGTGCACGCTAAGAAATTGAAACTTCAACAATGAAACATAAACTATGTGACTGTTGCCAGATTTTAAAATTTACAACCAATATGACCCGTTTGCTCATTTGCCACCTTTCATCAGTTTGTTTCTAAATCCGACTTTAATGATCTCCAGCTTGCAAATACATTTTTACGGGCTCTAAGCACTTTCATTATGCATAATTATATAGTTATTTTTTCAGCATTCATCACGCTGTTACATTGCTCTTGGAACTTCCTATTTATTGGATTTTTATTTGGATTTATTTTCCATGATTCACTGATAAATTGTATTGCATTTAACTGTGACTCTGGATCACTGTAAAACAATGTCTATTATTATGTATGAAACTGAGGATGAATGTGAAATCCAGGTGTATTTAGGTTGTGGGTGTGGAAATATGGAATGGACTTGAGGATGAATTAACGTTTTCAGTTTGCTGTGAAGGTTTAAACAAATGGCTTAAGTATAAGATTGTTCAGGAATATTAAGTGGAGATGGTAGATGTGTTTTTATTGTTATTGATGCTTTTGTTATAATAAGAATATGCAGTGATGTACGTGTTGAATTTAGTGTACGCAGTGCATCAGTTGAGAAGCATAAACAAAAAATAAGCTTTGGTTTCTGGCCTATTCCTTTTTTATATTTTTGTGTTGATTATGGTTGTTACTGTACTGTACTGTGTGTGGCGATAACTCTACAAACCGAAAAGAAATCATTCTTTCATTCTTTCAATCATTTATTCATTCTTTCATCATTGTTAAACATATAGCAGACCTAATGTAAGAATGTCTTTGCAGCACAGTAATAAAACTATTTCCAATCAGGCCCTACTGCAGAGGTGCTAAAATCATCTTATTTCAGGGGACATATTCTGTAAAATGTGATCTGAAGTGAGCCAGACCAGTAAAATAAACACATAATAGTATGTAAACAATGTCAACTCCAAACTTTTTTCTTTGTTGTGGAGCACAAAAAGTACAATGTTTACATCTATAAACTATCCTGTCAAACAATGTGAATGACATGAAAAAACAGATTTTTCTTTAATTTTGCCAATATTAGGCTTTAGTTTATCATTTGCGCGTATACATTATAACTTACAGGTCACAGTGGAGCTACAGAATACACTAAACATTTAGTAATAGGTGGTATAGGATTAAAATTCCACTTACTTCTCTCAAGACATTTCAGGTTTGTGATACTGTATTTGTTTTAGTGTAAGAGTTACATTTACAAATACAAAACAATTCAACTTGAGTATTTACAGGTTATTATGAGACTGAATTGAATTGGTCTGAATGTGGAACCTGAACTAAAATGCTTGTAATTTTTGCACTTGACATATTCATCCAAAGGACCAAACTGGACCCTTTGTTGAGCCAGATTTGGCCACAGGTTTGGCACCTGTGCCCTACTGGAGAGCCATTAGCTTGCTGTGAATGTGGCTGTGTTTGCTTGTCACCTGTAATGGCAGGCAGAGATCTGGAGTTTGCACTAGCCAATGAGACATTTCCCTCGTTTGGCTCTGACAAGTTGGTGTCACTGCGGAACTCTTGTTTCTTAGACAGCTAGAGGGAGACAGAGAACACACAAAATCAGCAATGACACCACAAACTGTCAGCTTTAATACTTAAACACCTCCTCACACACTGCTCTTCCCTTTTCCCTCTCAGCTTTTTGCAAGTGATTCTTCTTTTTGTTTTGTTTGTTTGCCACTGTCATTTATCCTCACCCGTTTGCAGTCCAGTGTACTTGTTCTCTCTCTCTCTTCTGTAATGAAGATCATGCTGCTCCTCTTTTTCTTCTTTTTACTCTTCCTGAGTTTCACCTCTGTGTCACCCACTGTCATCACTCCATCCTCCACTACACTTACACTGCCGCTGGAGCGTGGCAGGGTGGAGCTCCAGGAGTTTGGCGATTCAGGGAGGAGGTCTCTGTGTGGGGAAGGACACGCACAGGTCAAAGCAAAAGAACAGTTACATACAGTACCGACTTTCAAATTAAGGTTGATTAATGATAAATCAAGACAAATCTATCGTTTCATTTAGTGCAGTGGCGGGTCATTCTTTCACTCCATTCATTCACTCCAGACATTAGGTTAATTTATTTCAGGCAAAAAAAAAGGAATAACTTTTGTGCCTGATAGGGAGTAGAAAGAAGCCAGTATTTATCCAGATCTCAGACTGTGTGCCTAATCACATAATATACATGATTATTGATAAACACCCCCATACAAACTCGAGCACACACACACACACACACACACACATACAGTATATATATATATATATATATATATATATATATATATATATATATATATATATATATATATATATATATGTATATACGCATGTCTATATCCCCCAGACAAATAATTTTCGTATGTTTGCTGTTAGTTAATTTTTCATTACTACTATATAGGAGTTGAGCTTCGTAAAAATTTACCAAATCAAAAAATTTGAATAGTTACTCTGCCAAGGAACGGCATAGTTATGTGTTTGCCAGCATTTGTCTGTTTGTTTGTTAGCAAGATAACTCAAAAACCTATGGATGGATTTGGGTGAAAATTTTAGGAAATGTTGATACCAGCAGAAGGAACAAATGATAAGGGGGAGGGGACACGCATGTCTTTCAGAAGGGGGCTGATCTGCCTTGGCGGAGTCTGCACTCTCCGAGTGCTTTTCTAGTCTTGATTCCATCTATCAACATTTATGTTTATGTTATGTTTCGCTGTCTCATGTCTGTTGACTGATGCCACAGTCAGTGGGCATAGGGGCGGCTGTGGCTCAGTTGGTAGAGCGGGTCATCTAATGACTGAAGGGTCACTGGGTTGTGTCCTGGTTTTGGCTGTCCACATGTTGAAGTGTCCTTTGGCAAGATGCTGAACCCTGCCTTTGGGTCCCAGTAGGACTGGCACAACATTAGAAACCAACTGGAGTGTAAGGGTAAATGTGAGGCTAATGTAAAGTGCTTTGAGCACCATGAAGGTGGAAAAGCTCTATATAAGTTCAGACCATTTACCATTTCAATGCAATGGATGTAATTTGGGATAAAATCATGATGTGTCACTTGCAACATCCATGGATTCATGAAATTTGTCTGTCTGTCTTTGTTGTTTGCTTAATGAATAGTGGATCGATTCCTCTTCTCTTATCTCATTTCTCAAGCTCAAGTCTCTTACATCTACTCCCCAAAGTCACATAGCTACGGCTGCTACAGAAGTGTATTAGAAAAGTTTTCCTGGATACAGGGCAGGGAGAAAAACTGATTTAAACATGATTTTATTCTACGTTATCTTTTGTCAGACTATTTTTCCAACTACAAAGTAATTATTGGACGGCTTTTGTATGAAATGGCTATACATATAAAACATACTGTATGTGAATTTAAAATGCCATTTTTACCGAGTATCAAATGTATTGTATTTCAGAACTTAATACTGCATAATGCAACTGAGACTTCTCTAACACATCAAGTTCCTGGCAATGCATAGAAATTTGCATTGCATCAGCAGTGGTTACAAAGAAACACATCCCTATACAGTACATATGTATAGTATACTACCTGTCAGCACTGGTCTTTGTTGGAGTCCCACACTCAGATCCTTGCAGTGAGGTGATCGAGATGATAGACTGACGAATGGAGCGCAGCATAGAACGAGGACGAGTGGACTTCCTCTCATCTAGGTCAGGCTGGAGAAGGAATCAGAGAACAATGTTACACAATGCAAAAACTTAAATTCTATCAAGTGTATTTTTCTAATTTCTAGTCCACATAAAATAAGACAATCGATTTAAGAGTAACTTGTAAGTAAAATATAAGATAAAATTTTTAGACAATAGATCTTAAAAATCTTATTTCAAAAAATCGTATCAAGATTTGTCACTTGTTATATTAGCTGATTTTTTTTAAGAAAAAAAAACACACCTTGAATTAAGCAAAAAAAATTTATCAACGGAAAATTATCTTGATAAGACTTCTTGAAACAAGATTTACAAGAGCTTTTCATATTTCACTAAAAATGGACTATTTAGGTGATTAAGTCCTATTTTAAATTCAATGACATATTTTGACTGCAACTAAGAAAAATACACTTGGTAAGATTTAGAAATTTGCAGTGCATTAAGACTGGAAACATAGCAGTTGGAGAGTAAGAGTTGTATTGGAAAATTGCAAGATATAAGTATTAATGTAATGTTTTATATGTTTTAAATGTAAGACTCTAGGGTTTTGAGTTTTGTGACAAAGCTGCAACAGAGGGGCAGGATGTCACAGCTTGAGAAGTCACAGGTTCTGAGGAATGCATGGGTGGGTGGGAAATTCCTCTCACCAAGGGACACTGGGGAACGGAAAAATACGTCTGATACCCCCAAATGTAAAGTTACAGATACCTAAAGCTAAAAAGGAGAAGGGGTCAACCAAGGAAGAAAAGACTCTTTCAAGTCAGTGCCATTCGTCCTCCCAGGCTGCTTGTACTCAGACAACAGACAATCGACTTCAGACATTGAAAAAAAGACTTTTGACTTGTAACTTTGTAATAATCTTTAATTGTAAACTATATTTGTGATATTCAAATAATGAAAAGACAATGAAAAGACTCAAAGAAGGTTCATTCTTACCAACTGCTTGTAAGCCATGAATATATATTTTTATATATGATTTATATACAGTATTTTTTCCTAAGACACAGTGAAAGGTCTGTAAGCATAAATAAATCATTAGAGACTGAGTAAAATAAGTGAGTTGCTTTAAAAAAAACAACATATCTTCACTGCTGCTCATCATTAGTGTAATCTGCTATTAAAGTAAAAGACAGTTACCAGTTAATGCCCATATTTAGCTCCAGTCAGACAGCCACAACCCTAACACTAAAATTTAAAGGTACAAATCCCAGTTCAACACTCATCTTCGAGGCTTTTGTGAGTTCTTTGATCTGAAAAGTCTCTGAGGTCAGCTCAATTTGCAGCTTAATTAGCGCAGCTCTTCTACAGACACTGTGTCCAGCCTCGCAGAAAAGAACGTGTTTGGATTATAAAGAAACATAGTGCGGCCAATGTGCACTTCCAAACTTCCCCTCTCTGCCTTCTTTTTCTCACCAGTTCTCTCACTCCATACTCCTTCTCCACTTTCTTCCTCAGCTGTTTGAAACACTCCTCCATGCGTTCATGGAATGGACGCAAGTCATCAGTCACTCTCTTTCCGTGAAGAGCAATCCCTCCACCCAGTAATGGTATCTATAAATTCAGTATATTTGTGTTAATGTGCAGGTTTATAGTCAAGTGAACTCTTCAGAGGAAACATAACCACGCTGTTCGTAGTGAGTAGATATGCATCAATTTGAGTGTTACAGGTGTTATAGTGTGCTACGTACCTGCCATGCGATGAGGTCTTTGAGGCGCAGCAGTTTATCTCTGTCCTCAGGGTGTTGCTGAGTGTACTCATCGGTAAAGAATGCCTGATATGAAGAAAATCTTTGAGAGTAAAATGTTGTTTCATGACGGCTATACATCTTGCATTCTCTGACAGTTTCTGAAATAACTCATTTTTCCACCTGCACGTACACTTTGACAGAACACACCTTTTTTTAAAAGAATAAAATAGTATTGCAGTATGAACTCTGATAACATCAACAATTTTAGATATACCAAACTAATAGATTTATTCCACGTAATGTTATTTGGACAGAAAAATCATCATCTCTTTTTGTATGTATCACTTCTTGGGGAGTGATAGTATTGATAGATTCGGGTCAGTTCACTGTGAGAGATGAGTCTGACAGTGAGAAAAACTCCTGTCTGTGATTACACATCAGGAGCTCACTCTTCTTAAGAAAAAATAAACAAACAAACGTAAAAAAAAAAAAAAAACAAGTGGTGCCCGGCACAAAAACTCTGCCCCTTGGTCATATTTTGCACATTACAAGTACAAGATTTTCGGAAATTCTGAACAAATCTGTACTTTGAGCTACTGTTCCCAAAATGTAATGAGATCCATTCTGGGCTACTGGAAATCTATAAAGTCAATTTGCTATGAATCTAACCAATATTTTTGCCGCCAGAGTGTTAAGAATTAAAAAAAACAAACAAACTGAAACAAAAACAACACCCTTTACCTCCCCTCTGAGGTGTCAGAATAACAAATGGTGCCAGGTATGACAAATCCCACCCCTCACAAACTTCACCTATTATAAGTAAATGGGAAGACTGAAAAAATCAGAACATTTACTTTTATCTACATTTTCCAAAATGTAATGACATCTATTCTGGGTCACTAGGAATCTCTCTACCCAATTTAGTATGAATTGAACAAATAACTTTAAAGCGTTAACAAACAAAACCAACCGAAAACAATACCCCTGGCCTCCCCTTTATAAGGCGAGGTAATAAAAAATAAAACATGACTGAAATGGTCTATCTTTGGGATGGTTTCTTGATACTATTCACTTTAATTTATGCAACTAAACAGTGGACATCAGCTGAATTAGAAAAGACTGGCTGAAGGACTGGCCTTTGAAGATGACTTTCTTCCACAAAAACTCACCTTTTCATACTTGGCGAAGCCGCCCATGACAGCCGGGTCTACAATGCCATTAAGCAGCATGGAGAGAGGGTTGATGGGAAGGCTCCAGTCTGCCTGATACTGGTTAATCATGGTCAGAATCTTCTCATTGGTCAACTCCATCGTCTCAATGGCATTCTCCAGTGGTGACAAGGTAGTCTTGGGAGGGCGGGTGAGAGGAAAAAACAGCAGAAGCAAGAAACAAATGAAAAAGTGAGCGAGAGACTAATGAAGAATTAGAAGGGGAGGGCTGTGAGAGATGAGAACTAAAAATGGAATAAACAAGCATCATCAGAGGATGTTATATTCCCCTGGCCTCTGCAAAACCAAAATGTGGTACTTGTTAGAGATGTTGTTGTTTTTTTTGTCTACTGACAGAAGACGAGTCCAAGAAAAATATAAAATGGTTACAGTTCTGTTCAAGCAATGAAATGATGACAAATGGAATGACAGGCAATAGGGATGCAAATAGACAAGATGGCAAAACACATTATTGTAAACCACATGAGAGTAACACTATATGCTGACTGCTATATTCCTCCACACACATATGTATATAGATATATACACACAAGGGTACAAAAAGCTGCAAAGGTTTAGATTGATTCTTATAAGGGTGAGATGGGAAGCATGTGACAGTGGAGCCAATAAGCCAGAGTAAACAGCCAAGTCAAACAATACATCCTCAGTCTTACATGTTTCATGTCGGTCGCTTCGAACCAGCGCAGGATCCCCGGCAGCTTATACACAGTGGTGAATGTTGTGCGTTCAATCCACATGGACTGCATCCAGAGAACACAGAAAAGTTGTTAAAAGAGGCTCTTCCACTTGTGAATACTCATAACTTGATAATATTTCAACACTCTGAGGCTTTACCCTGAAGTTATTGCACTACCTAAATTTGATGCAAGACATAACGTTGTTTTACAAAACCCCAGTTGTTGCTAGAATCTGATTAAACAAAATAGGAATTCATCTACTGAAACTTGTAACAGTTTAAGTATGCAGTCCCGAAACACTTTCACAGACCATTGTGGTGATAAATCACTTCATTTTAAGGAAAAAAAACCCACTGCAAACTCATTGTTTGGGTCCACCGGTCCTTTTCTCACAGGTCTGGAATAATGAAAACGCTGCACGTAGTTGGATTTGTAGAAGCTGTGCACAGTGTATGAAAAGAGAGACAGATGTTAAAGTCAAACCAAGAAAGGAAATGGAGATCACCTACAAGAGAGGGGAATTATTCAAAGCGAGCTCTTTTTAAATGTTAAGGTCTTATATGACAGACATTTACATTTCATATTCACATTTACATATCAATATATGTTAGGTCAAATAGCACTGACTTAATAATCTGGTCAGGGACTGGTTTGTTCTTCAGACGGGGAGGGATCTCAAGGACGGGCTGTACAGTGAAACACTGGATATCTGGTTCAGATCACTCAGGAATAAAACATCACCATATGACAGAGGATGTCTCCAGCTTGATGTCACATGCACAAACTCAGACTTGAAAGATGTATCCAATCTCAGGAGTGGAATATACCGGGATACAATAAAAGTAAACCAAGGTGATACAGTGGTGGAAAACAGTTTTTGGACACGCCATGCCTTTGTGATATATTGCATTAAAAATCATTCTTTCAGTAAGTCATTGAAATATATATAGGGGCCATGACAATAATCAAAGTCAGTATACAGTATATGTGCATTGTGTACAGTTCAATATGTAATTGTGTTCGCTGTTTGACCTGCAGTGATTTGTTAAAGTTTCTCATGCATGTGTGCGCAGAGTAGGTACAGTGTTATGTACAGTATCATTATGTTTGGTGTTTGCGCTGCAGTGATTTGTTTAAGTTTCCTGTGGGTGTGAGTTTGTTGCCTGCTCATTGGTCACAGAGTAGGAAATAGAGTCTGATATAAGTTTACTGTAAAACTCCTTATATAGCAGCATGTTCGTGCCATTGACATTTTTAATGAGTATTGATTTTCACGGTAGTACGGGGCAAATTACGTCCCGTTTCAGTTCAATACGGAACCAATACTTTTGTTTCTATATATGTTTCTATATATATATAATTTTTTCCCTACAAATATTTCATGATAATATTGGAAACTGTAAAATTTTAAGAGTTTCCAGTATTGAATATGAATCATTTCATACAGTGGGATTGGTAGATCTCATATACATCGACTGGACATGTGAAGAAAGGAAATTTTGATCTGATTCAGTGTCATCTGTATGACAGTACAGTATGCACAGAAGGATACACTGGAGTGGAGAGTTTCTGATGTCATCCCCAGGCATGGTGGTCGTATTGAGACGCACAGAACTGGGGAACTGGCTCATCAACTGGGTCTGGAAGTCCTCTCTGCGCTCATACTCCTTACCACGGTGGATGAACACCTTGTTCTGAAATAAAAATGCCATTAACAGAAATAACTACATAGGCAAAACACATGGAAATATCATCTCAATAGCAGTAAGCAGTCAAGTTAGAGCTTTGTATGACACTGCAGAGACTTTGAGTTCACAAAGAGCACACTATACCTAGTCTTCATTCACCAACCTGATCCAATCCACACTTAAAATTACTTCTCACCACATCAGATGAAACTATCAAATAAATACATGAGTTGCCAAAACAATGGAATATTTTATTTGTGCTGTTTGCTGACATCCACAGAGCCACAATAATCCCATAAGGTACTTCATGTTCTATTGTAAAAACTATCTCAAAAACATGTTCACTGTGCCAGTTTTGAGTTTCCTCAGTGCTGATAAAGGACAAAGTTGTTTTTGACTGGATGCGCAACCAAGGGATTATGGGTTACTTTTGTGCACTGTGTAAGTGTGTGTTTTCTATCTGTGAAAATAGTCTTTAATGTACAGTAGGCCATATTGTCTTTGTCACCCAATGGTAGAAATGTGAAAATGTGTTAATTCCAAGAAACACTGACGCAAATGTAGACCTCAAATAAAATTATGAAACCAGTGATTATTTCCACCTTTACTTTTAACGTATAAAATTGTTTGAGTTTGATACACTGTTGAAAAAAGGAGAAAAAGTGAATCCAGGTTCTGTGTAATTGAAAATGTAGCCATGTGCAGTACAACAGAATTAACAATGTAAATGCACTGGAAACTGGTGTTTGAATTGTTGATAGGTGTATTAATACAAACCCTGAGGAATGGAGGGTAGCCCTGTCCATAGAAACCCACTGCAAAGTAGTCTGGCTTTGGTCTCAAGATCTTCATAATGTTCTCATAGAACTTGGCTTGTTTTTCCTGCAGAGCGACAGACACAAACAGAATGTGTTCATGGGGATTTCAGAGGTGCACAGTGTGCAACCATAGCTGTTTTATCAGCTAGTGCCAATGACAAAGCTACCCTCAGCAGAAAGCTAGACCTTTGAGGATGAGAGCTGCAAAACAAACTAATGTGAAAACCATTCAAGGGCGATGTCTGTCATTTATATAACCATATAAATTCAGCATTAGCTTAGAGAGTCACTGCCAGAGACATAAAGGAAGAGTGAGATTCTTCTATTGTAGGGAAATGTATGATCCTCTGTGGGAAGGAGAAAAGGGAGAATTGGGGAAGGGGGGGTGATATAAAAGAAGGTAGTCCATGAATGGAGAGAATGATTTTTTGCTGTAGTGTCAAGAGATGAAGGGAACAGCATAGCATTTGAGAGGACAAGAAAGAGGTGAGAGGGGGTTTGAAGTTCCTGATGACTGGCAATGACAAATGACACTTTTGGAGTTATATGGTAATTATGGAAGCCCTAAAAAGGAATTCATCAGAAAAAAGACTAAATATGAATTAAATATTTAAGAGGCAAAGATTGAATTCATTTTTAAGCTTAGCTGAATGAATGCATTGAACAAAGGGTGTGTATTGGGAACAATTTGGAGATATAACACAAATCACAATACTGGGATGGGTTCCAGTGTCTGGATGCAGCACAGGCTGCGTGAGCTGCCGGAGCCTGTGCGACGCTAGTTGGTCATTTAATGTGGAATGTGCTCAGTAGAAACAGTGTATGTGCAAGTTAAGAAACTACACTCATTGTTTGAGTGTAGTTTGAATTCAATATTAAATTCAATAAGATGCAGTGAGCAGTTATTAACATAAAAAAGCCCCAAAACCTGAGAACAGCTATATAGGGTCACAATGTAGCAGAGAATCATACAAAAAAAAGACAAAGAAAAAGGAATTGTGCAAAAGATTATGGAGTTAGGGTTTCTTATGCATTACCAGTCTTTTGCTGAGCAACTCGTAGTCAAAGATTTCATTTTCATACTGTTCAGCAAGTTCTTTACACAGAGTGATGGCCTCTTCCCACATCTAAACACAGACAAGAAAAAAAACGACTGAAAAATAACCTTCATCACACCATCTGCTAATAAATCGACAAAAGCTAACGTGGTGGAAATTCATCTGGTGAAATCTCTCTTTTGAGGTCTCTGGAGAATGGAGTGAATGTCTCTATCTGTGCTTCAGAGAACAAAAACACTCACAGAATACAAAATAGATGTGACACTAGTACACCACACAAAGAGTGACTGTATGATTGCAACAGTTTGTGATGCTTAAAAGACTCTGAATTTGTTGATACTTCAGAATAAAAGTGTATGGCATGCTGTACATTTTTGATTATTTTGCCCCAGGCATGAAGATCTGTTTACTTTTTAGCAGAAATTCAGCAAAATATGCAAAACCACTGTCATGCCAAATACCTGATGTGCAAATTACTACATCTAAACATTTCTTTCAGTGTCTGTTTACATCTACAACGTTAGTCAAAACTCATTAAAGCTTCATCAGAGTTGATACAGGCACTGTTTGTAGAGGATAACTGAAGGAAATCAGAATTAATGCGGACCTTGCCCTTGTCGAAGTAGTCGATGATGGTGTCGTAGAGTGTCTCTTTGAGCTGCCGCTGGGTTTGAGAGCCATGGAACTCAAACTGAGGGCTACACATTTCATCTGCCCACTGGGAAGGAGCCAAGATAGAAAAATAGTGGTGTAAACATAAAAATAATACTTCATTGGCTAAATAAAAGAAAAAAGTTCTAGTCTTTCATCCGAAAGTTGTGGCAGAAGAAAAGAACTTAAAGCACAGAGATTCCTTGCTGTAATAAATCAGCATTAGTCCTAGCTAGCACAGTGGTAATTTATTTAAAACATATACAAGAGCTAATTTTCTATTAAATAAATTACACAGAAATCAATTTAGAGAGGCACAAAAAGTGCATAATGATATTCAAAGGCAACTAACATTATTGAAACCATTCTATCTGCTTAGGAGAGTGGGGATTAGAGGGTACTTGATACAGTGTGGTGTTTCCATTAACACAAAATGGGTATGACAGGACTGACTCTAGAGATGAATGGAGATTATAAAACACATAATAGAGTTCAACTGCTTCATTGTAGCAATATGAGACAGGGAGAGGGAGATAAAGCATAAGAGGTCTCCATTCCTCTGTCCCTCTCTATGATCCCATAATTGTACCATAAAAGAAAAAGAGATACAAAAAGTCACACACACTCCAACAAAAGCGAGTGATGACAGTCGCACACAAACCTGCATGAAAGCACACTATATTGGTGCAGTTACAGTGGCCAATGCTATGCTATAAATGAACCTTGGCTTTTTATCAGTTGGAGGCTGGAGATATCAACGCCATTTATCAGCTCATAAAAAAATCGTCTCAGTCGTGGCAGATGGACAGTGATGAGGCGGACCAGGACATGGAGTCCAGTGTTAAACAGCCCCATTCACAAAATAATTTTCACTGCGTGTGTGTGTGTGTGTTTCATACCTTGAGCAGTCGAGAGTGAAGCAGCAGTGTGTATGCTGCCTCTGTGTAATTTTCACCCTCCAGATGAAGGTCCCTCAACTTGTAAAGGTACCTGGACAAAAAAATATGTATAAACATACACATAGATATTATGTAATCTATAATTTAATTTAATATGCAACTTATATGTCACGCCACTAGATGCCACTGTTGGGCAATATGGCATTCTCTTCACAATGCATTAATGTGAAAGGGTTTTTTTCATCTTTAGTATTGTTCAGAAATACATTTTATAACACCTGTGTGAAAATGACCATGATCTGTAAACCCTATCTTCATAAAATTAAATAAAAATGTGCTGATTTTACAGGAAATGGAATTATTCCTGCAGGGGGACACATCATGGGAGGTAAATATATACAGTAATGGTGAATGCGCTGAATTCTATGTTGTGGGTATATGGGTAGAAGCGGAAATAGTTGCAAGTGAGACACAATCCAGATGGTGAATTATTGTGTTTGTGCTGGTTGTGTGAACTGCAGCCTGTCAGGACATCGTCGTCATCATTTTCCTAGTAGAAAAAGTAAGAACTTTGGGGCTTGGGTGAGTTTTGTGCAGATGAAGAGACTCGACTTCACAGCTGCATCTGTCATCATTCACATGTCCATTTGTGGATATAATTTTACTCCGGATGATATCATCCTGGGTATGTGATGGAGTACACGATGGTTTGATGTAGACTACTACTGCAGCATAAGGTAAGACCATGTTTTCTTTTCGCTGTCATGGCTGCAGCGACAGCCCATCACCATAATAATCAAGCAGGTAATAATAATAATAATAATGGATTAGATTTATATAGCGCTTTTCAAGGCACCCAAAGTGCTTCACATTAGTGTTCCATTATTCATTCACTCTCACATGCTCCCTCTGGTGGTGGTAAACTACATATGTAGTCACAGTTGCCCTGGGGCAGACTGACAGAAGCGTGGCTGCCATTTCGCGCCTACGGCCCCTCTGACCACCACCCAACATTCATACTCATTCATACACCAGTGTGAGTGACACTGGAGGCAAGGAGGGTAAAGTGTCTTGGCCAAGGACACAACGGACTGACTAGGACAGAGCGGGAATCAAACCGCCAACCCTTCGGTCAATGGACGACCCGCTCTCCCAACTGAGCCATGGCCGTCAGGTAACTATGTTCAAAGTATGTGTAAAGTAATGAGGGTTGTTACAGCATAGTTGAGCAATATAGACAGTTAAGATATTGAGCGTATGAAGACAGTGACCATGTTTCGTTGTGTAAATCTGACGGCTAGAAATTGCGAAACCCCTGTCTGAAAGTAGCATTAACTGTCTAAGTGCTGCAATAACTGTATGGGCGTCACGGCAACACAATGATGCATTTCACGTTTAGTAAGAGAAAATGTTCCTAAGCTACATAGGTGTTTACTGAAAAAAAAACAACATAGGTATTAGCCATGACAGTACATTTATTATGCTAAGAAGGTAAATGTGCCTGATGTAAACTCATAGCATTAGCCACTATGCTACTACTGCATTCACCAAGTATCTTGGCCAATTTGCCACTGATTATTCAGGCACCAAAGCTCTATCTCCCTCCTTTGCCTATCATTCCTGCGTCTATCCCTCTCTTTATTGCCCTGGCCTCTCTCTCTCCACTGCGGTTCATAATTATAGGGCTGTGGCCCATCGTAAATACTATCTGCTCTTGTCTCCTCCATGTTATTAGTATACAACCGTAGTTAGCTTGATCTTGCGGGAATCCGGTGGTGCTACATAACTTCCAGCCACTCCCCGTTTTTGGACAAGGCTGTTATTTCACATTTTTGGTTAAAAAGTATTTATTGTGATGTTGAATTGCAGTTTCTTTATCAACATCCTAATATTTTATCATTTATATACACTATGATCCATGGTAGTGTCTAACCTGCATGTTGCCCTTTGAAGGACAACAAACTATATGCACGTACAGTATCTTTACATACTCTAAAATTTGTGCACAACATGAAATGGTAATTCTTTCATGCTTGCACACTTGTAAATCATTGTTTTTTATGGATATATCAATGCATGATAAAGTAGTGACAAATATCTGGCAGCTCAATAATGTTTTATTGCACTGACAAGGACATAAACAATGGAAACAATGGACCCTGACTGAGTAAAGAAAATGACAAACTTTTGTGTTTTTCTCCCACTGTGATGAAAAAAAATCCCACATCACATGGGTACAGGCTGACACAACAGAAAAGGAATTACTTGCCATGTTTTTAATTTAAGGATCCTCTTTCTGTTGGAGCAATATGAATGCACTCTTAGACTGTTTGTTCCCTCTGACTGGATAAATGTTAAAGGTTCTCACTTTCTCAACTTTATCTTGTTTCCTCTGCTCCTATCTTACTTCTCACTTTCAACCACCTCAGTCACAGTCCTATGATACTCTGTCTGGAAAACAGATTTTTATGCTCAGCTGGTTTTGACAATACAGGTGCTGTTGACAGTGTAAATCAACAACCACACAAAGTCCTTCACTGCTTTTCTGTCAACTGACGCATTCATCTCAATGGTTTGACTGAATCTTCCCTGTTTTCTATGTTTATTTGTCACTTTGTCTCAAGTGAGACTGTTCCTCTTCTCTCCATCCATCTGTCTCTGTCTGAATTGATATGATCTATATTCAGCTAAAGGTAACTGGGAGAGTGATAAGTGTGGAAAGAGACTTCCATACAGTACTATACAGTAAAAGGCAGGTTTATAAATCTGAAAATTGTGTTGAGGTCCAGCGTGTGCCCTGTCATCACCCATATGTAGCTGGGATAGGCTCCAGCACTCCCTGTGACCCTAGCGAGGATAAATTGGGCTCTGAAAATGAATGAATTAATATTCTATAAGATTCTAGCCTTTCCTTTGACTTTTTTCTGGGACTCAATTTGAGCAGAGTTGTGGTCGTAGAATGTCATAGTAGATATAAGGAGAAACGGAATTCTTAATGAATGTGCTAACACAATCAGATTGAGTTTATGTATAAAATGCTCTACCACTGCCTCCTTTACAGTTCCAATTTTTAAGAGATCTGCAATTACCACATAAATAAGTTAAAGGTCAACTTCAATTGTTATTTCATTTATATTGCAGTGGTCACCACTATGGTTGAATGAATTGTGCGTCACTTTTGTGAGAAATGAGGTCATAGTTGTGTTTCACACAGTTTTCTGTGAACTAGAACAGGGGCTAGTGGTTGAGCGACTGGCTTTACCAGTGTTCTTTATGAATATTTATGACCCGTTAATAAAGAACCTCTGATAAATTCCTAAACTTGAAAAAAAAAAACAGGAAAGGGCAGACTCCCAGCTGAGTGGTACCAGCCCGCAGCAGCCTGTGTATGACTTTTTCTGAAAAAAAGAAGAGAGAGACTGTTTTTTTGACCACTGCGAGTTAGAAATAGTTAAACTTTTAGAATGTCGCGATGCTCGTCAATGTCACAATTGTCTTATTGACCAATCAAAAGCAAGGAGGAGGCGGAACAACCATAGTCAACAACCACTGAAAAGAATGGTGGTGCATTTGGACCAACTTGAGTGGTTGATCTTAGTGGTTTCAGATAATCCCGTTATTTACAACCTGTCAATTCAGGGGTACCTATGACTTGACATTAAAAGCGAAGGCATGAAGAGATGTTGCAGCGTCAAATAGGCTGCTCGGTATGTATATTTCCTTTTTTTTTTTTTGTATGCTGATAACAAGAAATGTGTTAATGTTTATACATACAATGTATCTAACATGGAGGTGTGTTATGTTTGTGTAACTAGCCTGTGGGCGATGATGACCCCCTTGCGCGATGCCATACATGGCTCTGGGCGAGGCTTACAACCTAGTGAAGTTTTACCTGCTCTGAGTCGCTCATCTGTCTGTATCTCTATGGTGGGTTGACCAGTGCACCCATGTGGGTCGAAATTCACTTCTTGGAATGCTACGTGCATATAGAACTAGTTGTGAACTACCACATTGTAAAAAGAGCTAAACAAACCGGCTTTCAGCAGAAGGACCCCTTTAAAGTTAAATGAGGTTAATTTAATACTATAAAACTGAAAATCACAACTTAATTTGAAGTTATATTTGTTGCTTCACATTTGATGAAATTTAAGATTACACTGAGGCATTCATGAATACAAATGTAATGCTTAAAATATGTTTGAACTATACTCTGTGTTTGCAAACAGTAAGTAGAGTCCAAGCCAAATGTTAGTATATTCTCAGCAGAACAGATAGAAAGAGTGGATCAACCACAGAGATGAGCTCACATTCACACATACAAATAACTAATTATGTCTATAATCCATTGCCAGAAATGCATCATGGGACTTGACAGGATATGGATTCTCCCGCCCTCACTCTCTCTCTCTCTTCTGCCATCACTGTGGGTTGCTCTATCCCTCTACCTCTCCCTCCCTTACACCCATCATGCCTCTGTGTCTCTCTGCTTTCCCTCCAGTCAGACCCTGGGCTGATCCTGTGGATTTTGACATTAATTCAGCAGAACTCATATAATCCCTTGTCAGATTATCAAGACACACATGTACACACGTTCGTCCTCACACATTCTCTATATGCACATAAAAACATAACTGGACGTGTGTACTTTAACTACACAACAGGTAAAGATCAATGCTTAGGTACCTGATATACATTCCTTCACGATTGATGTCCTTGTAGAAGTTCTGCAAAATGAAAAAGAATTGTTGTTTAATGGGTAAAATTCCTTGTCATGTATTTTTCAAAAATCATTTTCAACCAGAGAAGCTGGTGTATTTTTCCAGTTTTCCAGTTTTGTTTTTGTGGCTCTGCATTAGTTAAAATGTAGACTTTAGATGTGTGTTAACATGTGGGTGTGTACATGTGCTTTGCTTAGCTAAGCAGCACAAACTCCCAATTTGATGAAGTTTAATGACATCTGCAGAGAACGGAGGAGTGGAACGAACTAATATAACCTCACCTCCCTTCACCAGCACACACTAAGATTAACACAAATTTACATGCACACTTATTAAAATAAAGAAGCTCAATTACAGCAAGTTCTTCTGTGAAACAGCGGCATGAGATATGCATATTTATATCTTTATTTCTGCAAAGGTCACATACATAATTGTTTGCATCACTACTTTTTAATGTCAATAAGTTATTATCCTGCCTCATCCATCTAGATGAAGGTTAGATATTTGTTTTGTGTCAGTGGTATCTCACAGCTGTGGGTCTGGATCTTCAATGTTAGAAACACATTCACAGCATGTTTTAAAATTACCCTCAACTGATGCAACTGTTTTGAAGTATGGAAAGTATAAATACTTATTTGATGGGACTTAGGGACGTACTGTAAATACAAGTGATGTGTACAACTGTATATGTTTTCTATCATTTTCTTTCATCTACACAAAAAACAAAACCATCTCCAGTACACCACCACCATGTATTTTTGAGTGCCAGAAATTGGCCCCAAAAAGATAAAGTTACACTTCAATGCCTTTTGTTTAGCTCAATGTTAGCTGGATTTATTTCAGTCTGTTGTGTATGGTTTTTTATTTTTTTTTTATGTGTATACTTTTCCATTTGTACATCTATATTGGTGTATCTCTTGTGTGTGTATCTACGTGAGGAAGCAAAAGAAATACCTATGTGAATGCATGTGTATCTGCATGTATCCTTCCTAAGCTAAGTTAGCCTGAGGGGAGGTCCAAAGATGAGAGAGTTCACTTGTTTCTGTTTTCCATAAGAAGGGATTTTTTAGCTGGCCAAACAAATAAAAGAGAATAGCTAATGGGTGGCTGCCACAGGCTACGATTTAAACACTTCGACTGTGTGCCAGCAGCTTCACTCCCTGAGGAGAAACTCACATTTTAAGACATAAACACAGACACATTCATTTATCATCATATTACCCTCTAAAATACTACTGCTACAATACAAACAAAAACTCTATTGATATAAAAGAAGGAGGACAGATGATGGAAGAGGAACTGTAAGATTTAATCTTCTCTGGAGACGATTGTGTGATTGGTAGATGGGATCCATTTCTAGACCTGAGAATACCATGGGGCAGAATGTGATTTGGAGATCACATAAGAGAAGGGATGTGGAACAGACAGAAGCTGATGCAACCCTCTGCAAACTGTCAGAGACCAGACAGTGAAAAGAATATATTTTTCCTTTTTGATCAATCAACACACAAATTAAAAGAGGAAAATGCATACAAAGGACTTGGCAAGGAAAACAAGATATAAAATGAGTGTTTCATAATGAACTCTTCAATCAGTTTGACTCTTTCTGTATGGGTAAGATGATTAGCTGAGGAGTGTATGGAATAAACCTGCTTATTGGCTGTTAAATTAATGATGAGTATATTGAACTGATGTGTCTGAAATCAGCAGCTCTGTGTTATGAAGTTCAATAATCTACTTGATGAAAAAATACATGATTTGCATGATTAATGTCAGTAACTTCATATCTACAAGATCGAATGCCTCACTGGAAATTTATGTGATTTTTTTGAAGGATTTACTGTCCATCCAAAAACATCAAATCATTATATTTGTTCTCTATGAAAGAAATCTTGTGAAATTGTAGGATCCAACTTTCGATTTTCTGCCAGCCTTGGTCACTCTCCTTTAAGGAAGCCTGTTGTAGAGAGCTGTAAATCTTCTGACTACCATGTGACTTTTTTAGGACCAAGTGGGACAACTTAGACAGTTCATTGGTGCACATCTCAGAGGGGGAGGGACTTACCAGAAGATTGACAGTGCAGCTCATGCGGTTGTTGCGGCTGTCATCACTCATCACTGTGCGGTAGTCAAGGAGACGAATGAGGAGCCCCTTCACCAAAGAGACAAAGTGCTGCACTTGTGGTCTCAGTGTGGGATTTTCTGCAGCACAGTCCAGGAGGCTGGCATACAAACAACTCCAAGTTAATCACCTGGGACTTTTACGAAGTCCTGCAAGTTTTTTAAATGAATTTCTATGACATGCCATAGGTTAAAGTTAGACAGTTACAGTAACAAGAAATCCACTCTTGAAATTATTACAACAGCAGAGCCATGATGGTTTGCCAGATTTGTTCCCCTTTTTGGTAAGGATCATTTGTCAGGTATTACTTGCTGTTGTAATTGCTTTATGTTATAATTTTCAAGCCTACATGGTTTCGAGGAGTTGCATATATCGCTCATCTCCACCTCCGCCCTCCACCTCATGGTCCAACTTCAGGATAATCTCATTCTCGAACTGCAAAGAGGCAGGTAAGAGAAGGCAAAGAGGGAAACAAAAGAGGAGATGAGAAAGCAAATGGGTAGAGAAATGGGGGAAGAGATCAATTATGCAAGCATAATTAAGGTGTCTCTTTTACTTTAATGTGCAGTGTTACAGAAAATCGATGAATGAGCACAATGTGTGAGAGCCAATGTTGGCGTGTAAGTGCAGGTTTTCTTTGTGCAAAACTGTTCACAGTGCACAAAAGCTAATAGAGAACTTTCCGTGTCTCCTGTTTCAATAATTATACCATACAGACTCATTTTTGTGGGTGTGTGTTTTATACCTTGTGAAAGTTTCCAGAGTGAGTATGTTCACAGGTGACCATATCAAAGAAGATTGGAATTGTCGCTCTTCTCAACTCTTCCTCTGGGATCAATGTCATCTCCAAGATGGGACCCACCATGCCCGGGATGAAACAGATCTTATGACTGCCTGAAAGACAGTAAACATTTAAAGTCACATCTAAAGCAATTTTCACTTTGCTTACAGATTCTTTCAAAATTTGCCCTCAAGGAAGATTCCTAAAATTACAATTATTTATTTATTTATTACATTTAAAGCAAACAGCCTCACTTCTTCAACTGTGAATCTTGGCTGCTTTATGGGGTGTTAAATCACAGGAAGCTGAAAATACACTGTGTTTACAGTGAATACAATATGAATATGACCTTTTTTCAGCAGTACTTTACTTTTTATAGATCAAAAGAATCAGTAATTAAGAAAATGACTGTACAATGAAATAAGAACAACCTTTGTTTATGGGCCAGTGCTTAGATAAATTAAGGTTCCTTCTTCTGTAAGTAGGGCTGTCAAATGATTAAGATTTTAAATCAGATTAATAACAGGGTTGCGTTGGATTAATTTCGATTAATCAAGATAAAATATTTATTTTTAATCTATAATAGTTATGTTTAATTTAGTATGAGCAAACAGGCACCAGAAAGAAGGGAATATATCGGCACTTCACATGTTTGTTGTAAGATGGGTGCTGCCTTAGCCAAAGTGCAGCACAATCCCTGCCTTACATATACTTTCTATTAATGTGGTATTTTAAGATGTAAGTATGTTTTTTTTGTACTCAAATTTCCCACAAAATACACAAAAAATGTGGAGGAAAAAAACATGCTAAAATCTACTACAAAACCACAAAAAAATAAAGTAACACAAAGAAAGTGATGAAAAATAAAAAAATAAAATGTATATGTAATTAACATGTTTATTCAATACCTTCAACAGCTTCAACAAAACAACTTGAAGCAAAACGCCTATGAACACCTGTTCCATTTAATTGGAACAGGTGCCATATCTCTATCTCCAAAACCAGGAGATAGAGATATGGCACTGAACTCTAACCCCTGACCCCTAACCCTAACCTATAGCGAACGACATCTAGCCTACGCCTTCCATACCAATATCCAGTTCATTAAAAATATTAATCAGATTAATCAGGATGATAGATTAACCAGTGTTAACGCATTAATTTTGCCAGCTCTAGTAGTTTCCAGTCAGTATTGTATTTCTTGGTGCGTAGATGTATAGTATGTACACAATGATGTCAACACAAAATTAACACAACACGTTTTGATACCTAGTTTGTACCACATGTCACGAATAGCAAAGCCAATCAGTCTTCTCATATCTCCATACCTAAAATAAGGAGAGAGAGAGAGAGGGAGAGAGAAAGAGAAAGAGTGAGAAAGTGGGCAGGAGAGGTGGGGGTAGGTGAGAGCAAAAGAAATGTCTTGATGAATAGTGTTATTTTTACCCTCAGAAACTGATCAGCCCAGTGGGAAAGATAACACTGCACTAATCTGCCCTAACATGAACTAAATTGAATGTTTATCTGCAGGAAGCACACAGCTTTAATAGGCAGTGGGTGTGTAGATTCCAAAATAGATCACAAATCACTGAGTGTTTCATTAGAGCTGGGTGAGTAGGTGTGGTAAATAAGCAAATTATATGGCTCTACTCTTAGTCTCTTACTTGGCCAGAATCTTGTTCCTCTTGGTTGGTGAGAAGTGCTGAAGCTGCAAAGACTCCTGAGTAATAAATGCCACCGCCAAGTGAAAGTAGTTATTCCACAACTAGACAAGAGGGAACAGTGAGGAAGAGGGGTGGTGTAGAAAGAGACGACGGAGATATTTATCACAAGTGAACACTGTCAGCGTGGGGTTAAGCTTATAAATGCAACCTATTTGCATACCTGGACTTCAAAGTCATCATTGTTGAGGAACTTCTGGTTCATAGTGTCAGCGTAGGTGTTGATGGCTCTCAGAAATACCCTAATGGACAGAGAGCCATTATGTGATAATTAGAAATGCACTGACTGTGAAATCCTCAGCCAATACAAAGTGTGATGATTAAAATAACAATTTGATCTAGAGTTGAAGCTAACTGTCTATTTTGTTTTGCTTTTCTTATTCTGTTTGTGGCAGAAAACCAAAGAAATCTTCATTATGAAAAAATCACTTAATTAGTGTAAGCTCCATCAGTTTTTCCTCATGCTGTTTTTCAATGAGTATAAATTACTAAAACAACTTCTATTACAACACAGCAGATAAACATCAGCCACATGCTATCAATAAATGCCATCTTATTTAGCAATAGACCAAGGTTGGTCTGATGGTGTATCCCTCAAAAAAATCTAAATGTATTAAAAATATTCTAATAGAGCAGCAGTACTTCAAGTGGATTGAAATAATAATATGATGATACAAAAAAAGAGCAAGACAGTGAGATCAAGCTCTGTGATTACTTGATTTTTCTTTTTTTTTAATCATCAAATTTGAGCTTTGACAGCTGCATTATCTGCTGCTTTTCTACTACCATTATAGACAAGGCTGTTGTGTTATTTCAGTTTAAAAACTTCTACAGGAGTGATAGAGCAAGATGCAATCTTGACAAACACTATACACGTACACCAGTGAGTTGAGACTTTCTGCATTTCTGAAGCTGAGTAGCAAACCTTACATCCAATTGCTTTCTGGCCCAGCACTATCTATCCATCATCATTACCCAGAGCCAAATGCCATTTTCTCTACCTCCTCACCTCCTTTTCTTTTGTGTAGGAATTTCTCTCCTTCTTTCTACCTATGTCTTTTCTCTACTTTACACACTCTCTGCCATTTGCTTCGATGCTGTGTGGCGCGTATTCAACTTTAATTACCTTTGCAACTTGCACACACTGGCAGGCATATACATAAACACACAGAGCCAAAAAAAACTGCCTTTAACTTCCATTGCTAAAAGTACACACGTTCCCTCCATTAGATATCTAGACAAAATGTGTCACATCAGCTCTTTTCATCAGCTCAGCCTTGATCCTTGATTTGCTCTCTCTAACTCTTCCCCGTGAGGGATTGTGTGGATACACCAGTCACTGTCGATGTCAAAAGTCCTTTGAAATGTGCCACCATCAAGGCTCCTGGGACCATTAATAAGTTACCCTGGGACATTTGGAGCTGATGGAGGCTAGGGATGCAGATGCAGCACCAGTAAACTGAACATACTGTACCTGTTCTGTACCATGATCATGGCCATCCAGTCAGAGGGATACACATGTTTCCCAATCAGGTCTTTGAAGAGGAGAAATGACTCCATCAAGAAGTACTACAGTGAAATGAACAAGATGACATGACATAAATAGGTATATTCCTGTATGGGTTTATAATTTGGAGTCTTTTTAAGAATAGTACTTACTACTAGATCGGTCGTTCCAGTGAAGGTTTCGATGTATGTTGAGTAATGACGATCATCCATCTGGCTGAGGATAGCTGTCATGCAGGCCACTACCCTGGACTATAAAGGAGAGACTATTACTTTTTAGGCACAGTGTGGCTGCTCTCAAACTAAGTGTTATCCATCTAAAGCCAAAAAAATAATGAAATAACACATTTAGATCATTTCTTGCAGCAGCAAGTCTAAGGCTACCTTAAGAGAACTTTGAACAAGAAACATTATCATGCTGCCAATTTAAAAGGTGCTATACACAGGATGCAACTACAGTTAATTACAAACGCCTATAATTATTAGATATATATTTATGTTTTTACTGCATGTTCTTCTTGTGACCATGATAACTTGGAAAATATTTTATTTAGAAAATCCACATTTATAAATACACAGCTGCTGCATTTACACAAATTTGTTCTATATCTCATACTGAAACTGAAGAGAAAAAAAAGATGCAGGCTTCATAGAATGACTTACTGAAAAAACAGTATCAGAAAAGAATGACACTTGATGCAGCAAAGTTATCCCAGGAAATGTCTGTGATGAAAGCTGCAAATTCAACATGATGACCATCTACTAAACTTTACATTTTCTGCTACATTTACATACTGCAGGTTCTGAATGACGGAGTTTTTTAATGAGATATGAGGTACACTTTACTGAATGGCCCACAGTTAATACACAAAACACACAAAGTAGTTGGTTAGAGAGGGAATGCGGTGTACAAGATGAAAGAGAGGCCGAGTAAGAGACAGAAAAAAGAGGGGACCGGCAGGCGTTGCCCTGACTGATAAAATAAGACACGTTTGAAATATCAGGATGGTAAAAAATTAAATAAGTTTGAAGAGAGGCTGCTGTAAAATGCCTGAAAACTACTTATACTGAGAAGAACTCCTTGAGCTAGATTAAAGTAAAAAAAAAAAATCATGGTGCAAACCTTTCCAAAACCAGAGACTGAGAGGCAGAAGACACTGAGAAAAACAGGAGGCAACAACAAAAAATATAAAAAGAAAACACAGAAATGTACGTCATGTTTGTACTCACACAAAGTTTTCTAAATACACTGCAGTGAACACAATATAAAACATTACTTTTCCTAGCAGTAAAAACACATGTTTGCATATATTTGCACTGAACATGGTAGTAAAATATTGGCAACGTGTTTCTGCAGTAACACATTTTTTGCATTTTCAAAAGAACCACTACAACATGTCTGGCGGACAACAGATGTACAGTCAAAAATAAACTAGTTACGCTACTAAATGTGTGTGTTTCAACAGTATCAGTGTATATGCTTCTATAAAATGTACAGCTCCAAAAGAGGTGAGGGCATGAAGACATCTGAGTCTTGCATATGCACGATGGCCTAGTTGGTACGTCTCAGGAGTGTGTATATTTACTGTTGGGGAATTATCATTCATTTTATCAGTGATATTTTGCATATTGAGTGTATAATGTGATTTTAAATTCTGTGTGTAGACTTTTGGAAAAACATTGGTTTAGAAATTCCACACACACACACGAGTAACCTCTGTTTGCATGTGTGTGTCTGGGGTTTCACATAGAATATGGAAAGAGCTGACTGCTGCAGTTTGGCATTTTTATGTATTTTGATTTAAGAAACAGACTACAAAAAATGGCAAATTGATAGGACCAATATTTCATGAAATATTAATTACTTTGGAATAAAATAGCCTTGTAATCATGTTGCTATGGCCAGAACACTTTGGTGGTGATAGCTGGACAATTGTGACATCGCATGCAGGAATACACAACAGTATGAAAACTACCACATCTAGAACTGGGTCAGTACATATGCGAATGTGTATTAAAAGTTGCATGAATTTAAAATCTAAATGATGGTCTTTTCTTCTTTGATGTTTTTATGCCCATATTTCCACTTATCTGAGAATAAAACAAAAGCCTATGCACACTGATGAAAATCGCCAATGTGGGTTTGAAAAGGGTAAGGGGCAGCAAGAAAGGTCCAAACAGGAAAAATTTTTATTATACTACATGAAGGAGAAAATCTTTGATTACATTCTATTTGTGTGTGGAAAAAAAGGCCTCCTATTGTATCTGTTAAACTAATTGGCTCCACACTGTTTTTGATCTTCCTTTCTCCGTCATTGCTGAAATGAAATTCAGAGTAATTTTTCAGCCTCATGTCAGATGTTCAGATACTTTTGCTTCATATGTTCATGGCAGAGTTCCAGTATAAATCTTTCAGCGTTGGCGGTAAATTGAAACAAAGATGAAGGATGATGGCTACCTAATTGAAGATGAAAGATGAATAACACCTTATGTGGCGACAGGTTTCTAGTGATGAAAATGGACAGTTATTATGCGTTTCTGCTTTTTGAATTGAAATCCTACTTTTCCAGTCCCAGTCACGTATGTGAAGTGAAAACAGTATGTATAAACATCTATTATTATATGAATGTCTAACAGTGATGCATACTGCATGCATTTCCAATATGGATGTATTTAAGCTGAGTTCTGTGCCTAATCAATCCTGTCTACTTAACTTTCTTATAACTGAACATCAAGCTCCAGAGGCTCTGTCAGCATACACCTGTTTTTAAGCTCCTCTTTTCCTGTCACTTTTGATAACATGTGTCATCCCACAAAGTCAACATCTAAAATGCAGTATGGCATGTTTGTAGTGGTCTGACCCTGAATCCAGTTGAAAATAACCTACATTTTGTCTCTTACAGCTTTGTCAAAAGCCAATGTCAAGATTTTACCTGAAGGAAAATGATCATAGATAATATATCACCATCATGTATAAACACACACAAGGTAAAATCATAACGAACTTCTCTGTGCTCATCCTTGTGTCTCTTTTCCGTCGTTACCTCCTACATATGTAATGGTTGATCAGTAATAGGATTAAAAACACACACAGCCTCACACATTCACTCACCAAAACTTGTCTGTAGTTCAGTACTTTTCTGGTTTCATGTCCAATCTGTTTGTGTGTATGCCTGTGTGTTTGTGTGTGTGTGCTGGAGTGTAGATCACGTGTGTTATTTGCCCTACTTCAGTGTAATTGGTCATCTCTAAGGACTTATGCTCTCAATCTCCTTTCACACCATCTAAAAACACATGCAAAATGCCCACAGAGTGAAATACATGATTAACTGCCCTTTGTGCTCACACCTCAATGTGTTTTATTAACACATTTGTGTGCACATGTAATAACAGGCAAAGTTGTGCCATAACATATGCACATGCCAAAAACTGCAGCATGTGTAAAAGGCAGACACAGAGCTCAGGGCTTGTTCAGGCGAAGGCCTTACGCAACAGCGAAGAGATTAGTGACAGAACAGGACACAGATGCTGACGAGGTCTGGGATTTCTCTCTTCATCCTCCTCTGCCTTTATCCTTCACTTTCTCTCAGTTTATCTGTCCATCCTATCAGTGTTAAATAGTGCAGTAACAGCTCTAATTTCATGACTGAAAACACACCTGCACAACATGAAGTGTTAAAGTCTACAGGTTGTCTGGAAATCCTTAGAGGTTTTACAAACATGCATTACTCTGTTATATAGTACAATTTTGGGATTTGTTGACCTTCTGTTCTGTGGTGAGACACAGTATGTACAGTTTCAGAATATTGAGTGTGGAAACTGCACTGGCAAAGGTTCAGCCCCTTGAACTTTGTGAACTGAAACTACAAAGCTTACATTTTCTTTTATTTCCTGTCTGTGCATGCTGGTCTGATCTGAGTAACATGTAAGAATGTATTTGCCAAAACACAAAAAAAATGAACAGAACTGAGGAAAAAGGCACAAACATGAAGGGTACTCTGTAAAATGCTTGTCTCTGCCAAGATCCTGGCCCTGTTTCACAGTGGTAAAACATAACATGGGTGCACTTCAAAACTTTGGCCTTCAGTCCACACCAAAGTGTTTGCACATACTGACACACAGATGGATGGCCAGATGAACAAAAGATGTACTGGACACCCACAACCCCACTCATGGACCTAAATACATCCTCAAACTGGATCTCAATGCATAATTGAGTTTTTAAAAAAGTAACACGACGGACCTGTGTGTGCTGGGCGTGTTGATAAAGTTGATATACTTGATAGTGAGCTCCCCTCACTTAATCATTGTTGTTGACTACCTGCTGCCCCTAATGGTTAAAAACCAGTAGCTCACTCCAATATGTTGGCACATACAGTACATGAACAGACAGATGAACGACCAACTGTTGACAATAACCTGCAGCCAGTGTGGCCGAGAGTCAAAACCAGAAAATAAATTGCATCCCCTCTCTCTATACTAGTCCTGGTCCAAAATGAAATGTGTTTGTACCTAGCCCATGCCCTGGCCTTCTACTAAATTACAAACAGACACAGGTGAAAAGATAACCTCCTTGGCAAATGTAAATGTTTTGCTCTAAAATATTTTTGTTTTTTTTTTTACCTTTATGTCAACATTCTTAAGGTTATGTATCTGTTTCATAGTGTTATCCAGTATTAACAGCAAAAGGCTACTGTGTAAGTAATGTAATATATATTGAACTTTTTATTTCAAAGTTCATTTCTAAGGACTGCAATATTGCCTCTTACAAACATTAAATATACTAATTTAATGTCATCAAGTCTGGATTCTCTGAATTTGTTTCATCATTATCCCCAAGGGATGCCCTGTGGGATAAACAGTGAAATCAGATTGATGCAATTAAACATAATTAGCATATGATTAATTTTAATTTAACAGCATTACAGCAATAACATTGACAACCAGATTTAAATACTACCCTCAGGTAGTTGTAAGACACATCTCTGACATATTCAACACAGCTGTCAGTCAGTGATAAAGAAGAGACAAGAGCAATGATCCATCAGGTACTTGTGGATGACTTCATTGTCTAATTGTATCTTCTCAACTATTATATTTTTTTTGTCTCTAGGAAACGTGGACTATTCTGTGGTTGGAGGGTAAACATATTAAGCATTCAGGCAGTGCTGCAGAACCAAACACAAAACATAAATAAATGAATTTCAGTTTAAGGCAAAGGGGAAAGTGGGGAAACAGTCGTCAATTGATATAATTTCATATCAGGTCCATTGACGCTTTTCACATCATTTCATTTACACCCATCTCCTGCCCCCCCCCCCTCTCTCTTTTATGTCTGCTGTTCTTTTTGTGGCATCCCCCCATCAGGTGGGAAATCATTACAGTGATGGCAAATGTGATGTTCCTTTTTTTTTTTGAAGTAGAATATCTAAAAAAAAACCATTGTCTCACTGGAAGCCTGCAGCGTGCCTCAATGTACCAATTCAGACACATGCACATTGCTGACCCCCCCCCATTATACTTTGGGGACCTGGCAAGAGGCGTAATGGAAGAGAGCGACAGCTTGTACAGAAATGTAATTAGAGGTGGGTGTTTCACAGTGATATGTCTGTGTGTTTGTTAACAGACAGGAAAAGGTAGAAGAGAGTGTGTGTGTAATATGTGTGTGTATGTGGGTGGATGTTGTCTGGGTGTGTACATGTACACCAATTCAATGTTGAGAAAACAGATCAATGTGTCCTCCAGCACTGAGTTGTGCGCAGAGGGAGACAATCAACTAATACAAAGTGGGATGAAAAAAGCAAAAAGATGCAGTGAGGTCAGGGGAAGACAGAAGATGTAAGCACTAAGAAATGAAAAAATAAATAATAAAATAAAATACAGAGGAGGAAAAAAAGATATTTGCAAGGACAAAGACAAACTGTATCTCCAGCTCTCACACCGTAATCACTGTTCTACTGTAATGTCAAGTTTGTATCTGATACCTGAGACCTCAGAGGGTCAACCTTGTGCACATGTGTAATTTTTATAAGTCCCCAGTGAGCCGTAGACTCTGACTGCTTATGTAAAATGTACAAACATGCTCACACTGTCACATACACGTACCCACTGTTTTGCTCATCTCGCCGGAGGTCAATTGAAACACAATGCAAGGTGAGTCAAACATTTTGCAGCCGCGCATACATCATCAGTTATTTTCAAATGGGGGAGGGGGCATAAGGGACACCAGCATGGGCGCTGTATCAAGGGACCACTTTAAGAACACACACACACGCACAAACTGAAAGGGTAATAATTCATTTCAGTGACGGATGTAATTCACTATAGTTACATAAGCACTTGGACAGGACACATGTGAGTGCATCTGTGAGAACCTTCAGTTCTGTGATGTTTATGCATTTTGTAATTGTTCACACAGACCTTAACCAGTTCTGTCATGTTCATTACATAATCACTTTTTCACAGGCAGACTTATTTTGCAAAGTGATGATTTGTGCTGTACTAAACTGCCTGATGACATTTAGAGAAACAGTTCATTACAATTTCCACATCATTATTCTCCACAAATTGACAGCCGTTCTATTGATATTGTTACTTTTTCAGAAATTCTTTGCATATTTTGGCAGGAGGCTTAGGCTAAATTATGATCTTAATCTGCCTTACGTCATCTTAATTTGGTGTACAACACATGCATAAATAAGCTACTGCTACAGGCAGTGGTGTAGTCCAGGGTATACAGCGGTATGTGGAGTACAAATATATTTATTGTTCAGTCAGCATTGGGTATAAACACTTCTAAATCTCCTTAATGGGTATGAAGGTCTAACCCTGCCATATTGAAAAATAATATAGAAACAAATACAGAACATAACAATAGTTCATAATTTATATGACAGGGAATAGTTTATTTCCCTACCATTTATTTATTTTGTCCTATATTATACTATTTTGTCCTATATTATACTATTTTGTCCCGTCTTATATTTTTTGCTTCTTTAATTTACAGAATAGAATAGAATAGAATAGAATAGAATAGAATAGAATAGAATAGAATAGAATAGAATACAATAGAATACAATAGAATAGAATACAATAGAATACAATACAATACAATACAATAGCTTTATTGATCCCACAATTGGGAAATTGCTTTCATCCCTGCATTTATTTCTGTGTTGCTTCCTATTTATATTTCCTCTATCTCTTGTTTATTTCTATATTTTATTTTTATATGACATCTTAATAATGTTATAATTGTCAGCAAATCCTACTGATGGATTTTTAAATAAACTAAAAACAGTAATATTATATGTCACTGGTTGTAAAAAAAATTCTGGACTACTTTAAAAAAACAAACAACTACACTACTGGCTACAGGCATGAAAAATTGCTAAAATTAATTACAACTATTTGCGTGACATGCGTATAATGTAGCATCTCATTACAGTGATGCTTTAGTACAAACTAAATGTAACTTTACCCAACATCAATGACAACAAAATAATATTTTAAACTAAAGTTCAAGTCACAAAAGAAGCAAATAGCAGCAAAAATATTCTCATCTCTTGTGATGCATGACAAATGAGGAAATTAATTTCCTAACACACAACTCCTACAGTGCAGAAAGACAAAGAATGTATAATCAAACATAATTAGAACCTGATGTCACATGGTGTTTAATCGCACTTTTCTTTTCAATCTAGCTTGTTTTTGTCTGAAAATTTGAAAAAAAAAAAAAAGTCGTTGTCAGCTGGTCTGAATGACAGGAGGAATGAACAGCAGGAGGAGGATAGAATGTGAGATAAACAGCCAAGAAAACAGAGGATGAGGTGAGTGTGAGAGATGAAGGTTTAAAGATTAAAAAAAGAGGTGGTGGGTAAAGTGGGGCAAAGAAGAGAGAGTACAGTGACAAAACAGCTCAAAGGGGAGAGTGAGGTGAAGCTACGAGGGAGGGAAAGTGACAGAATAAGAGAGAGAGAGTGAAAGCCAAGGAGAGAATGGTAACAGTAGCCAAAGAGACAAAGATATAAATAAAGTGACTGATAGAAGCAAGAGTGTGTACTTGGATTGTGTGACCGTATGTGTGTTTGCTTGTGTCCTGGCTCAACTCCCAGGAGCAGACACTTTAGTGCTGCCAAAGTTTCACCCGGACTACCACCATGCCAGGGTCAATGCAGGCAGACACACATGGACATACACACACAACCAGGTCATAGCACTGGATTAAGCAGAAAGGAAGAGATTGAAATGTGGAAATAGTCGGAAAGAGATGATGGAATGGTGGGATTGTGTTCAAGAAAGAGGTGAGAAGTAAATGGAGGAAAAAAGGGAGAGTAAGGACTGCAGTAGGTATAAAAACAAGAGAGATTGAAATCAAGGAAAGGCAAAAAGAGAGGGAGATGCTTCTACAGGGAGAGAGAGAGAAAGAGAGAGAGAGAGAGAGAGAGAGAGAGAGAGAGAGAGAAAGAGAGAGAGAGGGGAGGGTGGATCAGTGAGCTCCGCGAGCATGCAAGGATCAGCAGCAACAGAATGAGACGAAGAGAGAGATAGAGCGCAGCAAAGAGTCAGAGGAAAGCGCTACTGACGACAAAAGGACTATCAGAGACGAGAGAGAGAGAGAGAGAGAGAGAGGGGGAGAGACACCGGGAACAAGGGAGATGAGAGGTACACTGATCAAGGAGGAGGATAAGAAAAGGTAAGTGACACTGAGCAATGAAGGACAATTGTTAAAAGAGTGGGTGTTACAGAAAGTACATGTATGTGAGTACATTACTCACAGGAGACATGACATGATTATTGGTAAAGATGCTTCATTATGACCTTTGAGGATTTTATTTCTAGTCTGGTACCCCCATGGCTAGTACTTTATTTTCAAAGCGGCTCATTCAAGATTTAACGCACTGGCTGGAAACTGAGCGGATAGTGATTGTACTGAAATCGGCATAAGAGAAGTGAGTGAACTAATTGTTAAAATCCTTAGGTTTAACCTCTGGATCACTCACATCTACACAACAAACACAGCAGTGTGCATTGGCTGGGTGCCTTTCCCTGAAGTGTGCAGAATTTTATCTCTCATAATAAAGAGTTTATAATGTGTATTTTTAGTTCCAAAGAAAGTGTGTATCTTTATTCCGAGAATAATACTAATCATAGCCAGAAACCTATGGATGGATATACATATATGACTGCATATGTGTGTACATGGGAGGTGAGTAATCCTTTCCATCTGTCACAGTGGTCTTTGATGCACAAGGATATGTCTGCATTTGTGTGTGTGTGTGTGTGTGTGTGTGTGTGTGTGTGTGTGTGTGTGTGTGTGTGTATGCAGCATTTTGTGCACATTTATTTCAACTTTTGATTCTGAGAAAAAAAATCCAAATTCTCTCTACATGTGTGTATATGTGTGTGTTTGTGTGCGTGGGGGTTTGTGTGCCTGATTACTATAAAAAGCTTCTAAACCAATCGTCAGAGCAGCTAGTGTAGCTTTAATATGGGATTATATTGCAATAACCCTTCTCTTATACACTAATGCTGCCCCAGTGCATCTGTGTACATTCTTGTGTGTGTGTCCGTGGGTGTGTATTTGGAATGGAAGCACAGCAGAATTTGTTTACACGTCTATATTTGAGACAGTGTGCATATGTAACCAGTGCACTTAACATCTACAGTGTTATCAGTCAGTTAAGAATACACTTTAAAAGCACAGTCTGTGAGAGTGTATGCTTTGCTTGTGCGTAAGTGTGTGTTTCCCTGAGCACCACACTACATCAGTCTTACTACTGTTTAGACAAACACATCAGTAAACACAAAACTGAAAAGGGAAATCATCCTTACCTCTGTTTTTTTGTCAGTTTTTCAGTGCTTTTTTAGGCTTTCTGTTATCTACTTTTGCAGCACATTATAAATATTTAAAACAAAATTCAATTTTCTTTCAAGAGTGCAAATATGGATGAAGAACCTTGATGTACAACAATAAATATTTACTGAATAAATTGTAGAAGAAGGTAGAAACAATTGCAGATTTCCTAAGTGCTTTTCTCTGTTTTCATATTTGGATGAAAGAATAATCTATGGCCTCTATGTGAGCGCCAGAACATTTGATTCACTTCTAATCAAATCTATGAAGGTTTTTTATATGTTCTCCTCAGTGTGAGCCATTAATAATGATCTCTAACACTACAATGCTATGTTTTTAGATATACAGTATAAGTATAGGTAACTTTAACAAACAAAAACTATTTTTTTTTTTTTTTACCATTCAGCATCAAAATTTGTCTGTATGTCTTACAAGATAAAATAACACAGATGATGTAATTCAAAGTAATGTACAACTACGGAATTGAGAAATCCAGTCTATAGGTCATACACTGTTTAATATTTAATTGCATCTATTCCTTCAAAAGAACAAAAAGAAAAGTAAAAATTAAAGGTGACTGACAGAGTATCGACAGGGTGCTGCGTCCAAATAAATGAGTGTGTTATAAATGCTTCCCAATGTGTGTGTGTGTGTGTGTGTCACTGTCACTTATAGCCGCTCTGCTAACCAGACAGATTGAGAACAAGTGATGAGAAAATGAGGAGATATGGTGAGAGAGAAAAGGACTGGGAAGTCAGAAGGGCAGGAAGATGGATGAGGGAGAGGGAGACAGGGCAGCAGGGGCAACAGGATGGAAGGGTGAGAGGAGGGGAGAGAGAGAGGCTGGGGGTTAATGATGGAGAGATTGGATGGGATGTACAGACAGGATGAATGATACGGACAGAGAAGAGAAAGATGAGATAGGAGAGGATAGAGAAGTAAGACAGTAATCAGAGGACGAAGGCAGGTGAAAAGGAGGAATAAAAGGATGAGGTGACAAGAATAAGAGGCTAAAGAGACAGGCGACAGTATTGTATATTTGAACAAAAATGCCAAACCAAAATAGCATCACACTCTATTAGCTGCACCTGCAGCTGCTATCCCAGACACTGACTTAGCTGCAAAAGCAAATCCTTTTATCCAGGATCTGTTTCTACCTTAGATCCCATTTTGTTTTAATTATCACCTATATTATTGTAGATTTACATACATATTCACCTCCTATCGGGTCACGAACATTCCCTGAGCCGAACCCAAAACAAATAAATTTAGAGGGCAGATGGATTTGTCAATAATATGTGACTCAATTTTTCATCCCTTTCCTTGTTACAAATACTTAACTGCCTGTTGAAAACTATAAAACAAGTGCTGCCAGACACAACAAACCCCAACTCTCGCAGATGTTTTACCTATATCTTATCACAGCTAAATCACATTTTGGGTGACCTTGACCTTTGACCTACATTCACCAAAAATGTATGGAATTTATTCTGGACCATCTTGCACCTTTCATGAAAATTTCACGGAAACAGGTCGAGTAGTTTTTGTGTAAAGTTGCTGACAAATAAACAAACAAAAAAAAACTGAACCAAAAACAACATCCTTACCTCCTTTCTGGGGGGGCGGGGTAACAAAACCAAAAAAAAAAAAAAAAAGGCTTTTGTGTCTGTGAGTCCTATGAGAGGAACAAGATGTTATGTGCCATTCATCGAGAAAAAAATGTTCTTCAGGATTAAAATGTTGAGAAAAAAATGTTTTATGGAGTTGTATTTTCGATCAGTGATTCCAGACATACACATAGGAATGTAACACAAAACACAGACACAATGAAAAGTATGTCCAGGGGGGAGAATCTGTGGTGCTAGCTTATATTGTAGCTCTGGGGGTCTCTAGCATAAATTGTTCAATGTAACCCTACTGATTGTTTGCCTGTGGGCTGCAAGAAATTAGCCCATGAAGCAAAAACTTGTGTTAGTTGTAATAAGACATGGTTATTTTGTACGTATCAATGCTTTAGTGAATGGAAAGCTAGATCTATAGTATATGGAAAAAGATATGTCACAGCAGCACAGTCAGAAAACAGACTGGAAACTGAATTTGACATGAATGCACAGCACACAATGAGCTTTTTGTCAACCTCAACATGTACTGTTCTGGTGCTCATTTATATTCTGGCTTGCTTGTTTGTGTGTTTGTATAAAATATATATTTCTAGATTATATTTGTAAGAGTGAAGCAATTTCCAATAGTTTAAACACACACTCCTGAGGTGGTACTTAAGGATCAGCCCTAAACAATGCTTCTGTGAGAAACTTGAATTGCATTGGAATGGCTGAGATGTTTGGCTTCTGTGATATTAACATTAGTTTTGCAGCTTCTGGCTTTTCCATGGAAACATTGATTAAACTGCACTGCCCTTAAAAAAAATACAGCTATAACCAATTAAAATCCTCATCAAAATAGGCTCCAAAAGCTGCAGAGCAGGTTTTATGGTTGTTTTTGATGGCTGTTACTACATTTCTCCTTCTGTTTTAGTAAAAAGGTAAATATTTAGCAGCAAAGATAAACCCAGCAGCCTCTTACAGAAAATGATTACCGGGAGTTATTAATAAATATACATCAGCAACTTTAATCTACAAAAATAAAACACAGACTTGACAAACTTACTCGAGCAAATTAACTTATATTTTGCAGAAAATCAAAGAACTGCCTGTAACACTGACATTAATAATTCTTCATAATTAGTGTAATTCACCTGCTAACTGTACTCATACACTATATCTACATTTCAAAAAACACAAAGGTGCCTTTTATTTTCTCAAGAGCCAACGAGGGATCCCTAATAATTCTGCTGATGTTCTTTTTTTCCCCATCAGTGTATTAAGTTTGCTCAGGTGAAGCAGTGAAGCTGTATCTGTAATGAGCTGATCACTTAGAACCGACAGCCTGACAGCTCTTTATCTGAGTGGATAGGCAGAACCTCTCAACCTTTAACCACATATTAAGAGAGTTAAGGTGGTCTTAATAACATGGCAGCTCACTTGAAGTCCTTCTGGTTACTATTGGTGACACCATCGGCTGTCTACATGGAGGTCGTAAGAGTTGATATTGTATGCATGATGGTGTGTTCGTATTCTGAAGGTTTTCACAAAAATGCTTCTCTTTATAAAGCACTTCCATTGGCCCATTATTGCAATCTTACCTGTATTACCATAACACATTTCACACAAACGGTGCTGGAGAGATACTTAAAGAACATTTTTGTGCAAAATAGCAACAGAAAATGGAAAACCCACAAAAACCGTCTCCAGCTCTGACTGTTTTATGACTTTTTTCATGAAATACAGTACAAGAGTTACACAGAGAACAGAGACAAAAGAAAAATGCAGTAAGCTTCCATTCATAGACTGGGTCAATCAGCCAATTTCACATTCTTTATAAATGATGTGTTGTTGTTTTGACACAGTTTTTTTTTCTGTAAAATTACTATACTAACATTTCTATTGTAAAAAAAACCCCACAAACAATAACAATTACACCTCTAATGTTGCTGTATTTTTTTCTTTAGATATGTGACTGTGTACCTTCTTTCCTGTTTGGAGCGAATTTAATTAATCTGGGCAAGCCATGACCGCCATGGAGGCAGCTAGGGGTGTGAACGTTCTTCTTCCTTAAGTTCATTTTGACACTCTTATTAAGAGATAAATCTAATCTGTGAGGGCTCTAGTGGTCAGCACAATCTACTCCAAATCTACACTGTAGGGGAAAGTCATACTGCTTTGCTGCTTATATTGCTTTAGACTGTTCCCTCCTGTAATTATCTGAGTGTGTGCAAGCTTGAAAATGGTTACTTTTGAAAGACAACTTTATTAAGAGTTCAAAGGAGATAAGCAAGTAAACACTTGAGACATTTTTTTGTAAGTTTTTCAAATTTTTGGATGCAGCACTAAATCAAGTAAATGTTGAAATGAATAGTCCCTATTGTAGTCAGAGAAATGGCAGTGATCAAATATCACCGAAACACAAAAACCCTTCAAAAATTAACAAGTGGAAGGAAACCTTACAGCTCATCTAGCTTTACTCAATCAGATTATAGTGTACTTACGACTAGAAAAAAAAGATACTTCCTAAAGGTCAAATTAGGTATATTTTATTCAACATGGCAACCATTCATTGACTATTATATTAACCATGATAAAAAACAAACAAAAAAAACCCCACAAAGAGCATATGACAACCTCTGTTGTTATTTATTCTCCTGTTGATACTTTGTTTTGTTTTCTGTGTATATTATGTGTGTATTTATTTATTCACTCATCTTCCATTTCCCCTTTCAGGAACTTATAGCACATACATACATATGTTATTGTACATTGTTTGTGCTATACTTGGAAAAAAAAGTGAAAGGGAGAGGAAGAAAGACACATGACTACACTACCCAGCATGCAGTGTGTCCTCTCTCAAAGGACCCATAAAGTGCTGCGTCTGTTCTGTTTTGGTGGAGAACGAGTAGGAGATAGCAGGAGCAGTGTGATTACAGAGCAGTACAGTGAGCCTCGGTCTCCTTAAAACACTATCACACATGGCCTGTCAATTGGCATTTGAAAAATGAGGCTCACCTTGAAACGACAGGAGACTCAATTTGCTGGAGCATTCAGCATTCTGTTACCACTGCAAAGGCGTGGGTGCCCACCCATTCACACAACTACATGTAGACACACAAGACCTCTTGGCAACTTCTCGTTTTACAGACAATTCTTGAACAGGCCAAAACTGGTAAATTTAACTCGTTGTATGTTTAAACAGATTTAAAAAAAAAAAAAAACCTATTCATCCTACCGAAACATTCCCTGTTGTGTTTAAAGGGTGTGTGTGTGTGTGTGTGTGTGTGGTGACAGATGCTCAAGCACACTTGCAGTGCGTGCTGATTACTGGCGAACAGTGTGCGCCTTCACATATCTTCTCTTTTCCTGTAATGTCTGTTTCATTATGCATCCTTCTCTTCCAGTTTTTGCTCTTTATTCTTTAACCAACTGCATCAAACACTTGTGGCATGGAAATAGAAAATGGGCCTTTACATCTTTCTGTGACACACACTTTATTGAATGGCTTTCATCCTGCCACTGATCCTCCATCTTCATGTTCATATTCTTGTCCTCTTATCCTGTCTCCTCCTTTTAGTGCTGTCTCACTTCTTTCCCTTCCCTTTATTGGTTGCCTCCCCTTTATCCCCACAGCCAACTGTGGTACCACCCCTTCTCATCCTTGTTCACTTTGCACAGCCAGAGGTGATATGTTGGCGAGAAACTAAGATTAAATATAGAGACAGAGGTGCAAAAGAGAGGTAGAAAAATATGGGAAATCAAAGACAAGGGGGAGGTGAGTAGAAGAGAGTGACAGCAAACACAAATAAGGATGAAAGATTAGATCGACAAGTGGAGAGTGATGTCCAATGAGCATATGACTGAGAGCAAGATAAGAAAGAAAGAGATATGAAGAGTGGAGAAAGACTGCAGCATGGACAGGAGACACTTATTTCTTTGAATGTGGTGTCATTGTCTGTGTGACAGCCTCACAGGTCAGAGGTGGAGACTGAGACTGTTTGACAGGCACACACACAAACACTGAATACGCCGAGGTGGATGGTGATAGCTGGTAGAGATAGGCAGAAAAAGTTTGTTGCAGCAGGTGTTTTAGTGTCTGGTTTGGCTGCTGGTGGAACGACAGCTTGAAAATGTGCTGCAGTGAAATTACCTTCAATTGACTTAGACCGAATCCCAAGACGACAGATACAGACACACACTCAAACACACACCCACATATGCATACACATTTGCAGTCGTCCCTCTCTCTATTGCACATGTTGACACCTCTCTGGTTTTCTGGAAAAATATCACCATCACCTGTAATTTCTTTTTGTAAACACAGCCTGGTCTATTTCCTATTTGCCTGGTGCCTGTGGTCTGCTTCACTAATAGAATTCATCCAGGCCAGTCGCACATAAAGGGAGAAACAAAAACAGAAATGTGGAAGGCTGTGTTCATTTGCTCTGGGTCAGGACATGCGTGCTCTATTCAAGGAGATGGTTACTATAGTTACCATGGCAACAACCATAAATGTTCTGTATTATCAGCACTGTGACTGTTTGGTAGCTTTAAGACAAGGTACCAGTCCCTGAATCTAACACAATGTCAGGTATTTATATAAATAGCAGCAATATGTCACTGACGCAGGAATCCTTAGATCTAAAGTGCCTTATATAAAGAGCTTACAAAGCTCCGGTATCTGTCAGTGGAGTTCTCGACCCGTATTGTTTGCTGAACTTTGTCATAAGCACTAACTGTGTAGTACTGTGTGACAATCAGCTAATGTGTAGGACACAGACTGAAAACAGTCGGAAATTAAATTGCTCAGTCCTGTGCTGCAGCCTGTAGCCAAGCCCACCAGCATGACAAACTTTGTTCTGTCAGTTTTAATATTTAATAATTTTAAATGAAAACTGAAAACCTATAGAGTCTGACAATATTAATTACAGTTGCTGTCAAGGAAAAGGTAACACCGGGGCCACAGCGTCCATTTTAGAATCTGCTCATGCTGTCAAAAGAGCATGTGACATCAGGCTACAAACTGAGTCAATATAGGTCACACTAGCATTGGTATGAGCCAATGTGAGCAACACTCTGATCCTGAATACATATGAACTATTTAGTGCAGCAGCAGCAGTTAGACCCATCACAGTCAGTATGAGTTAGTACCTGACTACTGTTGAAAACATGTTTTAACTGCTTCACAGCTACTGCTGACAGACAGATTTCTAAAATCACTGAAAACCTTTGCCTTGAATCTGACATTGCCCAAAGGAGAGCTTTCATCTGTAATCTCACCAAAAAATAAGCATTGAACAAGGCTGTATTTCATTTATTTTGAAAAGAACCCAACACAACATTACATGATTCACTCTTGACCCTATATTACAAGCATCTGTGCTGTGATATTGCACCAGCTGGTACAAAATAAGCTCATTCTCTTTCTGTGTGTGTGCCTTTCTCTGTTTGAGAGAATTTGTGTTTATGCAGAGTTTGTGTTTATTCAACATTACATACTTACTGCAGCAGAAGTTGTGACTATTGTGAATGAAAGGGGAACTAATAAATATTCAGACATAAAATACAAGGTGGGATATATATATATATATATATATATATATATATATATATATATATATATATATATATATATATATATATATATATATATATATATATATATATATATATATATATAAATACTAACTTGAATTTGAAGGCTACATTGCACTGAGGGATCACAGCTGTGGTCAGACTGTGTACAGTCTGACCTTGAATATCAACATATCTAAATATACTGATGCCTCTGCATGAATGTATAAGAACTCAACAAAATGTATTTACACATATGAACCCAAACACATCCAACTCACGTCAAATGATCATAATTTATAACTGCATCATTTCATAAGGCTATTTTTTTTTTCCATGGACTAAAAGTGCTTGACCTGTTGCAAGACCACTTTATACATTAAAAATTATAAATAAGTA
Source organism: Siphamia tubifer (assembly GCA_020466265.1). Taxonomy (NCBI): domain Eukaryota; kingdom Metazoa; phylum Chordata; class Actinopteri; order Kurtiformes; family Apogonidae; genus Siphamia; species Siphamia tubifer. Next base: position 26,733,350 of record CM035792.1, on the reverse strand, counting down.
ACAAAGATGAAGCTTTTATTCATCTTTTTCTTTCTTTTATATGTCAACATTTGCTGCTGTAACAGTCAAACAGTTATGGAACATTGTGTAATATTAACTCAGTAATTCCCTCCAGTTTAACTCTATGTCAGATGGGTGGGAATTGAGGTCAAAAGGACAATTTGATCATCTCTGAAATTAACACACTAATTTGATCAAACAAATCAATGCAAACCCAGGGGAGGCTATTCTACAGCATACAGATTTCTGTCACTTTTTGTTTACTTCTGTTGGAGAAGATACTAAATATTTAATGAAAGTCAGCAACCGTATAAACATTAAATTCTTCCTATGCTTCACAAAAAACAGGAAAAGAGCAGAGTGTGATGCTGATCATAAAATTATGCCAAACTCAATTTTGCTTAATGTTTTCATGACAGTTGTTGCGGCACATGCATTACCAGTTTACATAGTGCTATGGGTAAAAAAAAACATACCAAGACATGAATTGTGTTAACCCTGTGGCATCATATAACACAACATCCTTAGCTGTAAGTGTATTGACATGAGTCCTGGGGGTGTGTGTAACTTCATAGAGACATACGGTATTACCCTTAGGAGATCACAAGTCTTTTCCGTTTTTTCAATAGAAACATCTTGATGAGATTTAGAGTATTGTCTCTGTTACTCCCACCTACCTGCTGATCTAATAGGAGGTTGATAGAGTTTTATCGATCTGGTCAGTGTGTGCATTCAGTCAAGGTTGAAGCTTTAATATGGTGCGTTATGTGCCTAATGTCTGTGTCTTCTTGCCAATCTGAGCATTTATTCCCCGTCTCCCTCTTTTTCTCTGTCATTTCTCTTATTTATTGTCTTTTTCGTATTCTTTTTCTTCAGGGCAAACCACAAATCTACAGTGAATCCATCCAGCTCATCGTCTCTCATCAGCTATTCCTCAGAAACCAAAAGGAGTCTTGACAGTAACGTCAAACTGGAAGTACCTGGGCTAGTAAGGAGGTCATTAATGGAAGGGCGCTGAGAGCTTATTGCTTCATTGGATATTGAATTCCTGTCTTCAGCTTCCATCTACAAACTCTGTTGCAGTGCTTCAAATCTCACATATTAATTTGAATAAATAAAAGCTGGATATCTTTCTACTTTCTCTGGATATAATCCTGCTGAGTTGGGCTGATGTCACCATATGCCCCCCTCCCATTCAGCTCCTCAGGGGGCTGAACCTATCTTAAGGACTATGGGCAGGAGGGTGGCTGACCCAACCAATCCGGTGCCTGCGCTGGGTGTTCCTCTGGCAGGGGGGCGATGGGGCCCGCTGTGCAGTGTGGGGGTGCAGACGTCTCCTGGACTGAGGATGCTCCCTTCTATCAAACGACACAGCAGCCAACCAACCAACATACAACGGCCACTCACTATGGCAACAGACAAAACAACAACAGCAGAGCCAGGTGGTGTCATCACAAGTGACAGCGCTTGTCTGCCGGTGTCCAAGGAAACATCTCAGAATGAAATCAACAGCCTGACACAGGACGACATGGGGTCACAGGGGTCAGGCAGTGGAGTTTACTGCCAGATCAAAACTATACGGACAAATCCTAATGATACGAGGGGGAAAAGGACCACTCGCTATACGAATGGCAGCGTGGTCACTTCTGATGCAGTGGGAGGGGTTTGCAGTGAGTCCACAGAGGGTAAGGAGCCAAACCGAGAGAAGAGGAGGGTTCAGTCTCTACGTGGGGAAGGCCACCGCTCTGTTTTAAAGACAGGGAGTGTTTGTACAACTGTACATGCCACTCCACCTCGGCCCTGTCGAGTTATGGCCACATCTCCACCTCGCCTCTGTGCAACTTGTGGGAGGAGACGATCGCAGATTACACCCTGCACGGGAGCTTGTCGCAGACGAGCTGCCACTCAAATAACATCCAGCCAGACTTTACCTAATCCTGCCCGAAAACAGTCTGTGCACCCCCACCAGTCCAGAAAAGACTCATCCCCTTTGGACTCCCAATCTTATACCAAAAACACAGATGCCACGACTGCATCAACACACACATGTGTAAAGACTAGGCAAATACCACAGCTGTCACACACTATACCAAAAACACACAGCTCACATTCAAACCAGTCAGCACATGCACAGGCCAAAACAAAAGATTCAAAGCAGAAGCCAAGGCCACATTCTGCTGAATTTATTCATTACAAGGACTCAGCCACACAAACAATAGAAACACATGCTCACAACAACACAGAAACAGTTACAAACACGACTGTAGAAACAACACAACTCCTTTCAACGGACCAACAAAAGCATGATTTGTCTAAAATAAATCATACTGAAGCACATCAACACACATCAGTTAATGCTAAGCCGCCAGCCTCTGCCATCCTCAGTGACCCAAAACCCAGCAGCACCCCACCTCTTCCACCAAAACACACTCCCAAACATGCCTTTTCTAAGCCGGCCACACCTGTAGCACAAACCAAAAACACTCCGGAAACCATAGACACATCTAAACAACCGTCTTCAGAATGCATAAAACTCCAGGACTACACAAAACAGAAAAGTAAATCATTTGATGACCATACACTGCCTTGTAAGACTCATATGAAAGCACAATGTAATGGGGCTCCGGGAGGACTGGTGGGTGGACATGCAGGAAATGCACCGCCGCGTGGACTGGAGAGGCAGTTGCAGAGCGTGGAGGAGAACTTACTGTCCAACCAGGAGAAGATTAAAGTGCTTCTCAATGTCATTCAAGACCTGGAGAAGAGCAAAGCCTTCAGCGAGGGGTGAGAGAAGGAAGGGGGGTAGGGAGGGAGGGAGGGACATAGGGTAAGGGGCCAAGGATAACAGAAAAAAAGGAGATCAAGATAAGATTAAGGATATGGAGAACACAGAAGGAAAAAGATAAAGAGGTGCGTATAGGTATTCACTCCAAGAGCGAGTGTTTAAGTCAGAGTGTGATAGAGTGAGCAAGAGTGATAAAGACCAGAGAGAGAGGGCATCAGGGGAGAGCACTAGATTGAGAAGAGAGTATATTTGAGTTTTTACAGCAATATACACCGACAGGCTTTCAAGTTTGTGTAATAGATTTTAAATGTCAGGTCTGTGGAGAATTGCTGTAGCGTTTATGCCTGTGATCCAATCCTGTAACGGTATGTGATACCTGTCTGCCTTTAGTCAATGCTTGCAGATACTTGCACCCTCCTGTTCTTCTCCTTTTTAAACCTCAAGAGGGTAAGTACCCCCCAGAGGACCAGTATCCCTTAGAGATAGAATATTGTCCTAACAAGCAAACTCATCTTTTCCTCTTTCATTTTCTTTTTAATTCCCTCTCCCCTCCAATCATCTGTGATTCCTTCTTTTCATGGGTCCCAGTTGACTTTACATAGTTGATTAACACCATGCCGATTTTCTGAGTTTTTTCAACATGCTCCAAGCTATTCATACTCTCTCCACCTCCACACTCGCTCCTTTTGTTCTACTGTTGATTAATATCATTTTCACTTTTTCTGGTCTTCTTTCTCCACATCCACATTAAAACCATGTCTCCAAGTATAAGTGAATCCCTCCTTTTTTAGTCCTCAAGCCCTCGAGCCATTTTCAGACCTCCCCTCCCCTTCTCTTTGCCCTGACAACCTGTCCATCACTCTCACTTGCTTTCACTCCATTTTGTCTCCCTTCCATATTGTCCTTCTCTTGCTTCCTTCACCTTTACTGGTTCTCCCCCTGCACATCATACAATTATTCCTCCTTTCACCTGACCCCTTTTTTTTCTGACTCATAACCATCAGTTTTGCTTTTGCTCTTTTAACATTTTTTTCTACCATAATTCCATCTCCTTTAAAATTTCTCCTTTTCTCCTTAGACATTTTCTTTCCACACATCTGCTTAAGTAGCACTGCATGTTTTACTCCCACGATTCCTCATCCCTCCTCCTCTGTGTTCAGGATTAAGCAATGTATCTAGCACTAGACTAATTCCTATCAGATTAGCTTTAAGAAATGCAATTAATGTGTAAGCTACACAATAAGACTCATTTACTTACTGTACATATGGTCCTGCCCTGTGTATGTTCCTGTACAACATTATGCCTTCTTATCCTTCAGTGTGTCATACATATCCTGGTAATGAGATTCCTTATGTGTAATGTTAAATATCTGATAAAGCAAAGAAGTAAAAGGGGATCAAATGGCAAAAAAAAAGCAATGGAAAAAGAGAAAGGAAAAAACTAAAAGATACAGAAGATATAAAAAGGAGGAAAGAGTGAGAGAACCAGGAGGAAGGACTGAATATATCTGATGCAGTGCCAGAAATGAAAGTACTCTTAAGTGGGCCGCTGTGATAAACGTGTCGGCTGAGCTAAAAGCTGCTGCTGTGCTCAGCTCCTTGTTTCTTTTCCTCTACTGAAGCAAATGCTTGTCTCCTCTTGCTGCTGTTGTTGTCTTTGATAAAGAGTAGGAGGGGAGACTGATGCCGTTCACATGGTCTCTCCCCATATAATTAAAATGTCTATTTTATCAACATGAATCAGCTACTCCCATCTCTATGCAGTTCAGAGGAGGGGCAGCCAAAATATCTTGGCAAAATGAAGCGTTTTAATTACATGGCAGTCAGCATGAGCTTGTCAAATACTTTTTTTTTTAATGCAACTTCATTTTCCAAGACTTCTGCACTTTTATTGTAGTCAACCTCAACCTCTTTGTGTTATCATAGTGAGATCATTTTAACTGAAACCTGATGACATTATTTGCTTCGTACAATAGTTGGTTATGAACTAGAACTGATGCAAATGATTGTTTTCACTTTCTTGTTATGCTAAATTTGCAGTTTGTATTCCACTAGGAGTATAAAAGCGATGTCCTAGATAGTCCTGTAGATCACATGCACTAAACCTCCCAACTATTGTGTGCCTTTTCACAACCCCCTGAGAACACACCTGATGTTGAATTCAGAAAGTGTACAGCCAAAGAGAGACTTCAGTCAAAAAAAAAAAAAGCCACAGTGATGCACTGTAGAATTTGCAGTGTTAATTTGGAGACAATGGGACCAAATACACTCTAGAAGAAGTTAAATAAACTCTCTAAGTGTTGATTTAACACTGCAAAATTTACTGTGTGGTAGTGGTGCATAGTAAGACTACAAAGATACACAGGTGTGTTGAAATAAACGTGACTCGAATGTAAATGAATGTTTTACATGTGTTGTTTTCTACAGCCGCAGCTCATACAGAACTGGTCAGGACATTAACAACTGCCCCACCTGCCAAAAAACAGCCTGCATCATCTACAGGTAACCTCATGAAGATAATGAGACTACTGTATTACATAACCCACCTCTGACTCTCATAATGTCCTGGGGGAGTAAGAAAAAGCCTCTGTAAAAACACTATATTTGTAGCTTTGAAAACGTTTCATGCCACTTTGTTTTATTTTTCCTTTCCATGTATTATACCCTAGTCAGCATATTCTTTTTATCACACTTTCTTCAAGATACCTTGCTGTCTCTGCCCTTTTCTCCAGCTTTGATAATTGTCCTACATTTCTTAGACTATATCTCTATACCATGAAGGGCAAGACTAAGAATGATCCCCTCATCAATATTGAAATTAACACAATCTCTTCAAGAATGTTATTTACACATAAAAGAATGTTCTGTGCAAACAAGCAAATTAATTCAGCACCTAAATGATCTGTTTCCTGTTCTAGCTGTCCCTTGTGTGCATGTGTGACCTAAATAAGTAATTGCTTTCATAGATCCAATGCAATTGAAAGAGCCGAGCCCTCACAATCTGATACCAGATGCTATAGTTTAATCCTCCCATCACCTCTACCCTATCCTTCTCTTATTTTCATCTTTTCATTATGTAAATCAGATTGCTTTCCTCTGCACATCTTTGCCTCATTGCACCTGCCAATAACAATCACCTGTGCTCCATTCTATTCCAAAATGAGCCTCAAGATGTTTTCTCTGCACACAATTTAAAAATGAGAATTTGCTCCCTTGATAATACTAAAAATAATTTAAAAAATACTGTAAATACTCATTGCATAATTTTCCAGTAACTTCACATTTACAGTTTCCACCAGCCACAAGGGGAAAAAACACATTTTACTGGACTTTTATCATTTCACTTCCCTTCACATTGATGCTCACCTTCTCACAGCCTCACATCTGCATAAGTCCTTATGTCATTTCATTTCTATGTAACTTTGCATCCAATTCCATCCTGCTTTCCTCCTTACATTACTTTCTTTGCCCTTTAATCGTAAACACCAGGATATTTAGACTAGTATGGTGTAATGAACACTAGGGAAAAGGGACAGGTTCCAATGGAATCACATGTCAAACACAGATGAGACAAACACCTACACAGGGTTGTTCACTACACTGTGGAAGAAAAAAAGCTTGGTTTTGGCAATGACAACAACAATGTTTGACAAACCTAACCTGTAATAGACCCCTTTGCATGTTTGTTAACAAACAGAAGGCTGCGAGGATGCACATGCAGCCAGGAATTAGAAACAACTGCGCTGTCCGTAGACCAGCATTATGTGCTGTCAGATTATGATGAATTTGTGTCTTTTCACGATCACAAATAAATTATCACTTAAAAGTGAGCATCACCTACCAGATCCTTACTTGACAAAAGAGTGGACGGATGATGTCAATAAGTTTCCAAGTGTACAATAGCCTGACATATATATGTACTTAATTGACAAGTCTCCTATGTACACTTGTGAAAAACGTCTTCTTACATTTGAATGACATTAACTGTGAAAGGGTCAATTGAAATGTGAAACCTCTCATTATTTAGTCTCATTTCTAAAAAGAAAAAACATTTTGTACATTTGTTGAGACATTCTTTTAATTTTCAAGACAATCCATTTGGAGCATTTCAGGCATCTTTGAAATATTCTAAAAGCCTAACACTACCCCTTTTTTTTTTTTTATGAAGATGATGAGGGTTTTTCACTACATACATCACTGTCACCTGCTCAATAACTTATTTCGTGCTCCATCTTCCCTTTGTTTACATTGCAAATATTATTATGTACCAATGCTAATTTATTCAACAAAATGCATGCGCATGTGAATTCTTCCCTGCAGATAAATAAATATATAAATACATTTTACACACAAGTTTACACAGAATTTTACACACAAAAAGCTTGCCATCAAAACATACTAATGCAAAAAACATTTTCATTTAACTGGACAGTAACAGACTTATCAAACCCTCCAAGAGAGGAGAAAAGAGGATAGCAGACAAGAGAAGAAAGACACAGAAGCATAGGATAGATTACACATGGGACTACATCATCCATCCTAATGATTTGTGAGGGGAAAAAAATAAAAAAAAAATTTTGATGTGGGCTGGCTGCCTGAAGTTGTTTTGCCATTGTCAGCACTAATTAATCTGTATGATGAGAGACAAGTGGGAAAGAAACTTTTGACAGCTCCCTGTTTTACTCCCAGAGCTCCAACAGCCCAGACACACATATACATACCAGTGTGCAGAGTCAGGCATTACATAATCTTACACTATCTCCTTTCTGGTAAAACCCTAATTGTTCACCCATAAACTATTTCTTCATCCTTAAGCCAAAGACAAAAAAAACTTTTAACACACTCTCAAAAAGATAGCTGCCATAAAGATGAAGAAGATGACAGCCTGTAGAAAGAATTAAAAACAGCAGCATTTTTTCCACTGTGCCGTAATACCATAAACAATAGTGCAGAGTAAGATATGAGGACAGAGGAAAAAGAGGTAGTAAGAGAAGATTTAAAAGTGGGAGGATGTATGGGTAAAAAAAATAGAGTGAAAAAGACAACTAACTCAGTTTTAAAAACAAGACATAGGGTACTGTAAATTGACCAAATGTACGACAGGAGCACCACTTTATCTTCATATACATGTATTTATGAGTGTGTGTGAATGAGATCTGTCAGTGTGTATGTATAGTCAAGGTACTTTTCCTTCATCACTTATTCATGGCAGCCATCTCTTTTCCTCTGTGCCCACCAGGAGCTTTTACTTTCCTCTCTTCACCTGCTCTCTCACTGCCTCCAACCCAGTGCTCTTTCTCACAGAGCCAAGACCTTTCTGCTCTCTTTTCTCCATGTCTCTTGTGACACCCATCCTCTTCTCCTTTAACTTCCATGCGTTTTTAAGTTTCTCCTTTACTCTCAGTGACCTCTCTGCCCTGCTTTATTAAAGCTTGCCATTCTTATCCACCCATCCATCTCCTATATGAGTCAGTTCCTCGCCTTTCCTCTGTCCCCCCCCCCCCCCCCCCACACACACACACACGTGTAATCTGGTGTGTTGTGGAAGAATCATACGTTTAATCTCAAGGGAACACATACAGTATGTATTTGTATATGTGTATGTGAGTGTATATTGAGACTGGGATGCTAGAGAATGGGATATTGTGTAGTTGTTTTTGCTCTCCTTGCTTCATGACGTGGCTCATTAACTCCAGATGCTAGGCCCCATGCAGCTCCACCCCTATAATCCACTCAGCACAGATACACACACATCATATCACACATATAAAGCACACACACACACACACACACACACACACACACACACACACACACACACAGTTAACAAAAGAGGGAAAAAAATGGGAACTCAGAAGTCTACTACACTATGACCTGCAGCAGTGGGCACTTCAGAGGAATGGTGAGAAAAGGAGTGTGGGAGAGCTGGAGGAGGGGGGTAGGGAGGGAACCATAGAAAAAGAAAGCCAAGAGGGGATGCTTTGAACACATCAGAGAAGAAAAAAAAAGTTCCTCCCTTGCTTCGTCCTTTACCTCCTCCATTTTGCAAATGCTCTCCTCGCCTGCTCTCTTTTTCATTCTCCTCCTTCCCTCATCTCAACAGTCTGTGATCTACTGGTGCATGAAGTGTAAAAGAATACTATGGACGTGAAATGAGTGCTGAGTTATGTCCTATGTGGAAGTACATGTGGGTGGGCATGCTGATGGTGCAATAGTATCTGATATGAACATAGAGTTTCTAATCTCCACATAAACTGCGTTATACACAAATAAAACTGCTCTTTAAGGACCTGTCAGCATTTTCTGACTACATTTCAGTTCCTCTAAACTCCTTACCTTTTCCTCAGTTTCTTTTGTCTCTAATCTCTCTTTTTGCACAGTAGATCACTTCTTGTCCTCACATTTCTCTCCCCTGCCTCTCCCCTTCTCCCTCTTCTCCAACATCTAATCTCTTTTTGTGAAAAATGAGCTATATAAATACATTTGACTGTATTTGACACTACTATAACCTTTAAATTATACTCCCCCTGCTTTTTCCATATCCCTGTCTTCTTCCCTTTTAATGGCTCATTCTTTCTCTCTTCAGTGTGGAGCATGATTTCCGGCAGCAGGAGGGACGTTTCCAGGGGGTTATGGAGGCACTGGAAGGAGAGTATGATGTGCCTGCAACGACATTGGCCAAACCCATGCCAACTTCCTCCTCTGGCCGTACCAGTACCAAGGCACGTGTTAAGAAACTACGCAAAAAGTGTTTCTGGTGGCTCTAAGCTTTGGAAGAAACAGCAGTTCTGGGCAACACATTCATACACTGCAGGTGTGGATTATATTTAAGAATACCGTGGGCCCCAACGGTTCTACAGTAAAGTATCTGTTTCCTCCAGGTGTACAGCATGTAAAAGTCTAGTAAAAGGAGGGATATTTTTCCATGAAGCATCCCTGTAAATGGCACGTTTTCTACAGCTGAGAGCCGACAGCTCTGAAAAAAACACCCGGGACAATATGCAAATGCAGGAAACACAGGGAGGGAAGAGAATGAAAGAAGCTGTCTGTTGGAGCCAGACTTTAGCGGCTACTGTAAATTATGAATAACTTTTGACTGGAAGTGAGGGCAATGGTTTGTAATAATTCTGTACAAGTGATCAAGCATTGACAATTTGGATGACAGATGACCCAATGCTTGTCACTTGGCTGAGTGGCTGTCCAGACAGATGGACAGATGTATGAATGGATTTATGCCAAGATGGATTCATGGCTACAGCTGGAAATGAATCTTTACAATCCCATTTGGCTAAACACAGCAATAAGCTGGGAAATAGGAATGACTTTAAAAATCCAAGGAATTTAAACCGCAATACCCAATGGCTTGACAGCCAAAAGTTGAATGTAGCAAGAGCTGAAGCTCTGAGAGTGGAAAACAGACCGACGAGCTCACGGCATACAAAGACAGCTCACTGGATGGATATCAGGGTTTTGGAGAGCTGAGATTGTATTAAGAATATATTAAGAGACAATTTGATAGGCAGCTGATCAAAGACTGACAGTCTGTGTCAGATCATTGAAAATACTGTCAACACTGATTGACTGACAGACTGACTGACAGACTGACTGATTCTCTCCTTTATTACCATCCAAAATGGTAGTGTGGTGTTCTGGGCCTGATTTTGTTTCAAGTATTTTTGCTCACATACAAACACTCCACATGCCAGAAAAAGCAGACATGGCTTCCACGTACAGTATTAACTATAATCACTGAAACACAAGAGGTTAGTGCTATAAATATACAGACACTGTACTATAAATCCAAACATGAAATGTCACTTAAATGTATCAGCGTCGCTAAAGTCACAACCAAATTCTGAGTACATCCAGTGAAGATACATTTATAGACTTTTCCCTTTTTTCAAAATGTGCAAAATATGCGCTGTGACATGCAATATGTTAAACCTAACAGCTTTCATATAATGTAGCACAGAATATCACCAGTTTCATAAAGCATTCAAAGAGCATTATGAACTTTACACATCTTCAAAAGTCATACCACAAATAACAGACAAAACAGCAACAGTAATTTTTTTTAAAGTGCTAAGTTTTAGAAATCATTACTCTAAAATCAGAAAAAAAATCTCATGTCCCTGTTGCAAACAAAACCCACACCATTATTTCCCACAGTTTCCTCTACACTGCTTCTTCGCAGCAGTGTAGAGTGTAACCAACCACTAATCTCAAAAGAGCCTACTTCAGCCGCTACTGACATATTGCCACCAATTATAATTCTGGATGACACCACACTTACTAATTAACCAATACATATCCAAAATGCCCTATTCTTGCATTTTATAAGCTGTCTCATAACAGTGTGTGAGCTCTCAACATGTCCCTTTCCTTTTGATCTTCCTCTTGTGTGTACAATAAAAGTGGGCATTTTAAACAAAATCTGTTGTTGTTAACATATTTTCTGCCTCAGGATGTACAAAACAAATTGAGGTGGATATAATTACATCTAACTACTTTCACTTTCAACATTTGCTACTACAGTCGAGGAAAAAAAGATAAAGAATGTCTTCTGTGGGTTGTGTACTTACAATAAGGGCGTGTTCTCTCCCCATTGTGATAACAGTCCGGTTGATGATGGACAGCAGAGACACTACAATGTCCTGAATGTGCTGAAATGTGGCCCCCTAACAAAAAACAAAACACACACATAGAACAAGGTAAAAAAACAAAACAAACAAACACTGACATACAGGAATAGAGAACTGCATCTTCAATTTTCAACACAGACAGATGCAGATTTGTGTGAGTATTAACTATCGACACTGCTTCCAGGGAACTTTTCTCAACTGAGTTACTGACATTATGCAGGTTTGCTTTATACTTAGCCCTTTCACCTTTGCATTAACCCTCTCTCCTCACTGTGAAGAGAATATGTTCACTCACATAATAAAACTTGAATTGCAGTGCTAAATGGATGGATCACAGACAAATGAAAAAACCAAGTAAGTTTTTTTTTTTTTTAATCTGAAAGTGAAAGTTGGTTCACCATTCAAAAGTCAAGACCGGAAAGAATAATCATTTAAACATGTTCAGTGAGGACATTTGAACTGCAAATCTGTTGACATTTGAATATTTTCCATCTACTCTATCCTTTTGAAGCCACTTTTCTATCACGTTTCTTTTCCTTCATCTGCCCTGACAGACACAAAAAGGGACCTGTTTCCTATTCAAGGACGCTAAAAGTCACTCAGAGTTGGGGAGTTAGTCTGTGTTCTATAAATGGGTGCATTATCCTATATTATTATAGGGAAGTGGACTCCAGTCTGTATCTTGGGTATCACCAAAATCCAGAAAGAAAATCCTGCTGTTGTTTTGGCATACTTAAATTTGTTTTGGTGAAAGAAGAGCCGAGCAAAAACAGCAAGTTGATAGGGCCAACATTTTGGAAGATCTTAGCAATTTTGAAATACAATGGCCTCCAACATGTTGCTATGCCCAAAATCATAGAATCATCATTGAAGTGGATTACCAAGAAACAGATGAACAGTAGGGCCAAGTTGCCATGGTGTCAAATTTCATGTTCAGAACCAGACATGCTACCTACTGTAAGACATTACTTAACTGAAAATGACAGAGGAATTTACCAAGAAAGTAGAGGAATGAAGTGTATCAGAGGATCCAGAACCTGTGTTTCCCATAAGTCAATACGCTAGTATATATTGACTTCCTTAAATTTTGCACAGCCATTCTTGATTGGTACATTAGCATTAATGGCTAGAATAATTTAACATATTACCATTCACACCAGTTTAAAAGTAAAACATTTTCCACTACCGACCAACAACAGAATTAAACACAAACATACTGAATGTTAATCTGAGTGGAAGCAACTCTTAAAATCACTCATATCACTAAACACAGAAATATCCATTCAACTGATATTGGAGCTATTATGTGAGCACCCCATATCACTGTGCCTTTGATAATAGACTCCAGTCTACTGTGTAATTCATACCCTTTACAGGTAAACCTGAGAGTAACATTTCAGATAAGGCAGAGTTTCATGTTTCCTCTTGTGACCATATGCCTGCTCCTTTGAATTTTTTTTTTTGCTTGTCCAAGAAAAATTATACATTCATATCATTTTCACAGTTTATAAATACGGTATGTTATCTGAAACTGCCGGCAGGAAATATGGAATCGTTTTACATGTGTATCATAACAGACATTTCAAATAATTTAATAGAAGAACTAGAACTAAAGGAATGATCACAAGGAATACTGATTAATTTTGGTGTATTTAACAAGAAATACCTTTCATTTTGAAATTGGGCTGAGGTCAGACTGAACTCATTATCACTCTGGAATAGGGCGAAAAATACTCTCTGGCATTTGGGATTTCATTAAATTAATCGCCATCATCTTGGGCAGTGCTGCGCCAAAGACACAATACACATTTGCAAAAGACTGTCAAGGAGAGGGATTGTAATAGTGGACAGAGATGAACTCTACGGTTGAAATGGTTAATGTGTACTAAATAAGGTGCCCCAAAGAAACAAGCAGATCTGCCTTATTGCATAATCAAAATTTGCATCAACACTTGCCTTTTTTTTTACCACACAATAGCTGAAAATGGGAGCTGAAATGTGTGAGTTGTTTTTTAAAAATATGCAAACACCTGAAGTAGTATAACTGTCGGCTAATGGCAGCTTTATTCCTACAGAATACTGTTAATTAGCCCAAATAAAATTTAATACAGACTATTCAACTCTATTTTTAAAATTATTTATTTTATCCAGGTATAATATAATTCATGATAATTTTATCCAGGGCTTCTATTATAACTCTAAGGAGTGTAAAATATTTTTGATATAAACAATATTTGACCCATTGTAGGATGTTGTGACTGATGACATACATAAAAGTAGGACAAAGGCCACTCTTAAAGCCATACATGCATGTGCAAAATACACACCTTTAATAGTGAGAGTCAAGGCTCCACAAATGGGCAGAAACACACAAACATATAAGCACGCACATACACAAGATGGTCACTGGCAGCTGACTCAGACTTACCTGAGGGAAGTTACTCAGTGGAGAAGCATCTGCCATAGCCAAACACACCTTAACAATAATACTGCAGGCTACATCTGTGCATGTGTGTGTGTGACATCATTAGAATAGTCTGACCTAAATACATATGTGTGTTCTGCTTGTCCTTGTATGAGCTGATCAGCAAAGCAAAAAAAATGAATGGGGAAAAGCCAAAAATAGCAGAAGTAGGTAAAAAGGCCTCTAGTTCAAACAAACCACTGTTTTTTTTCTGTATGTTGCTCTGTGTGGATACGTGTGTGTGTGTGTGTGTGTGTGTGTGTGTGTGTGTGTGTGTGTGTGTGTGTGTGTGTGTGTGTGTGTGTGTGTGTGTGTGTGTGGTTGATGGCAGATGACTTGAAGTGCTTGATAAGAATCAGACAGGCACAATTAAACCACATTAGATGCTCTGACTCACAGCCACAGGACATGATAGTGAGTGACAAGTAAATTGTGAACTGTAGATCTGTGCACTAATATGTTCACATGTTTCCTTTCATTCTATCTTCACCTGACACACGTTTCCTCACATAGAGTTGAGGCTCAGCTGGTGAGTGAATAAACTTACATCTTTTAGGCAGATGCAATGATGCACAATGCTCATTTTATTTCCAAACCACAACCTGTGAAAGACAGCTTGTTTATTTCAATCTGCAGTCAGGCCGATTTATCTTCTAAACTGGCGACATATAAAGAACTAAAAATGCTGTTGTGTGTAAGAGGAAAGATGCCGCCGTTATCCTCCTCTTACAACACACTGCACCCACACTACAGTGCAGAGATAGAAAAGTTACAAAGTTGCTTTCAACACCAACTCTTCCTCAGACACAAGCATCTGTCTTTTCTCCCATGCCTCTTTCTCTTTCAGCATCCTTCTTTTTAGTTTGGAGACATCTGTGGTGTGACAAGTTAATCGAGTACCCGAGAGAGCGAGAGAGCAGAGAGATTAGAAAAAGAGAAAGGGGTCAAAACAGAAGAGCATGAAGGAAAGACCACCCCTCATTGCCTCCAATTTAAAACTTATTTTTTCTTCTTTCCCTCTTCCACTCCATTTTTTTTTTTAAATGCCAAATTAAAACACACTTTCTCTTTAAATATACTTCTGCACTTCTGTACTATTCTAAAATTCTACAAGATAATATTTTTTACACCTGATAACGTGGCAGGTTATGACAAACTAAATGTTTTAATGGTTAAAAAGCAGCTAGGTTTTGCAACAGAACCAAAGCAGAATCATACTTAAATTTTCCATGTGCACTCCTGTTTGGGTCTGTTTGGATGCTGTATACGTTCATTAAATTAACCACATGAATTAGATTCCATTTAATCAGAAATAAATCAAAATCTTAGAATGTATGTGTGTATGTGTGCGCGAGTAACTATATTTATTTAAATAGCATATTTTAATATGCAGCCAAAGTGCAGAATTTCATCTGTTTAACAGAAACATAAATGGCTTTGATCAGTGGTGCATCACTATTTTGAAGAATGTACATACTGTATTTGTACATGTCCTTTCCATTTGACACTCTGCCACTACCTGCTTTCATTTTTTTCAAAAACCAATGCAAATTTGTGTAATCATATTCACTCGACTTCATTCATTATGTGTCTCTTCTCTTGCTATCTCCCTTCTGTTGGTATACGCTTCATTAGTTCTATCCAAATAAATACAGCCCTACCTTCGCTTCAAAGAAACAGCAGGCTGTCAACAACTTGCAGCAATTAAAAAGCCCTCAGTTGGATGTCAGTGATGCATGTGTTGTGTGTGTGCACATAGTAAAGGTGTTTAGTTGAAGAGCTTAGTAGATTTTCTTTCACCATCCTCACATACTGTAACATATGTGAAATACAATCAATTAGATTTTAAGTGGCACAGCTCTACTTCATCGTCTGAGTGGATGGCTGAGAATGAAGCAGCTTAAGGCTATTTACTGGACTCTGGAGACGTGTTGCAATGGGATGCCTGAGGACTGTTTCAAATTCATCCAAAGATGCATAACATGTGAAATTATTTTAGCCTCAACCCATGCAGCACGGTGGAGCAGTGGTTAGCACTAGTGCCTCATAGACAGAAAGGCCCTGGTTTGACTCCCACACCAGTAGAGTTTGCATGTTCTCCTCATGTCTGTGTGGGTTTTCTCTGGGTACTCTGGTTTCCTTCCACCATCTAAACACATGCACTCATAGGGCAGGTCTTGCTTGAAAAAGAGATTACTGATCTCAATGGGACACACCTGGTTAAATAAAAATGTGAGGGGTATAGCTTAAGAGTCAAAGAAACATCTATTATTTGTGTTATCATACAATATTAATAATCCCTACTGTTTTTTTTCCATTCTTAAGGTCACACATATGGAATATTGCAAAAATTTCGATAATAAATATATATTTAGTCATAAAGCTACAGTACTGTTGAGATGCGTTTTGTGGAAGTTATTTGCATAGACCTCAAAGTTAAATTAAAGTTGTTTTTGTTTTTGACATGTGCACTATTACTGCTATTAAAAGGACAGAGTTGATTTGAATGTGAAATATTGATGAAAAGTGGACAGTCTAACCTTGATTATGTATGGCAATGTACTCAGAATAGTCAGAAATGTGTCTGATATGTGAGTGTTTTGGAATTACTTAACGAATCTGACAGGAATCTAGGGATGGTGAAGAATGGGGTAAAGGGGTAGAAGGTTATAAATTAAACTTCATCCCACACCTTTTTTAATGTTTGACTTTTTATACAATTGTTTTGTTGTTTGATTTGAATGCAATATTCAACACACAGTAAATAAATAAACAAAAAAAGAACATGGGAAAAAACAAATTAAGGATATTTTTTTTAAATGAGAGAAGAATTGAATATGTGCTGGTCTTTTTCATGATATATGGTATAGGACAGACCAAGCTGTAAACCACTGTGCCTCCATTAATAACTAGACAGTACAATGGAGACATGTGCGGAGAGGTGAGGAATATATGCAATAAAGGTCACTCAGGCCAGGGGTTGAAATGGGAATGTCATGGTTTACAGGCAGTGCTCTATCCTACTTAATACTGACCAGGTGACAAACACCTATGCTGAAATGAATGTTAACGTTAATGTAATGTGGTAATGTACCTCTAAATCCATCAAAATGTGATGTAAGCAGATGGATGCCATTTTATTCCTGAGACACTTTGGCATTTAACACCTGTCTACTATGGATAAATCACTCAGGAAGTAATTTAATGGCTTTGAAAAAAAAAAAAAAAAAAAAAAGAATCTTGGTAATGCACTAGATGTCTTACCACATTGTCCCTGCTGAGAACCTCCAAGATGTTGTTGAGCAACTCCAGGCTATTTCTTCTATCATCATGAGGGTCATCAGCCATACTGGATAATGCCCCGCTCAGTTCCCGCAGCATCATAGGCAATAAGATATCACGACAATCTGAGAAGAAAAATGATAAATGTTTAGTATGTGGATTAATACAGCTGTAAATGTATCCATTGAAGTCAAAAATCATTATTTTCCTTAACCAGTTATGAACAGATAAAGTATCACCCACAGACAACAGTGCAGTCACAGCATCAATATTTATTTTAATACAACTCTGGGCTCAAAATTCTTGCAAATGGCTCAACCCAGGAACCTTTAATCATTTGGTGCTGCACCGAGAGAGACAGCAGCACCCACATAGTAATGAATAATGATGCCACAGCACCCTGAAGAAGAAATTCAACCCTAACCCTGTACAGGACAATGGAGTGATATCAATCAAGTGTCTGTTTACAGTTCCAAGCATGTCTTCTGCTCTGTCAGCCAGGCGTGCGACACATCAATCTACATAACCTAGCATTCTTTTTTTTCTCTTTTCCATCTCTTTGCTGAACCATAATCTTAATTAATTAATTTGGTGATGTGGTCACACATGCAATCCATCATCAGTAATTATATCCCTTAGAACTATATTGAAGTAAAGAACACTGAAGTAACATAAACATAGGTGAACCTGAAATATATGAAAGCAACTATTTTGTTTTATTTATATTTTAGTATTAACATTTAGTGTTTAACTGCCCTGTAAATCCTTTATTGATATTAAATGTGTGGCTTGTCTCTGGTGGTTAGCAATCACAGGAAATCACCTTGGAAGTGTAAGTGCTGAAATAAAGACTGAATAGTACGCGTGGTGGATAAACATAATTAAAAGATGTATATGACACAGAGTCAGCCTCTGGAAAGAAAAAATGTCACAATCTCTTGTTATTAAATAGTCAAGGGATTTCTTCAGCATTTTAATAAGTCACAAATCAAATAAATATGCTGTGAACAGGTCAGAGTCAAAATGATTTAGTGCTCGCATTGATCATTTAGGCCATACGTGGAGAACTTGCTGACATTAACCGGTATTTGAAGACTAAATCAAAAATGTACAGTGTGAGCATAAATCTGCTCTGGTGCCACAGTTTGGTACCATTATTCAGACAAGTACCCAGTCTACCTAGACCTATAATGGATATTTTTTTCTTGAATAAAAACTATGCTAAACTAATAATAATGATAAAGTAATAAATAATCATTTTAAAACATTTATATTTAATCATGCTGTATAGACATATTAAATTGCCTTGGGCCGTATGTATAGTGTAAGAAACAGTAAATGAATAGTTAAATAAACATGGAATAATAAATACTATAAAACAAGTATGAGGAAAAAACAGTACATACAAGACTTCAGCTTCAGGTTTAAAAAAAAATCAAAATATACAAAAGCAGTGAAACAAGGAGCAATGAATAGTGTAAGTGTTTTAACCTTGTAAAGTGTGAACCATTAATTTACTGACAGAAAATTCCACTTCTTTGAAACTGGAGCCTTTGCTGGTCCTTCGGAAAACAACCACTTTTTCCCCCTCCCCCCAAATATCAAATTCAGTGTATGAGTTTAAATTTTGTATCACATTTGATACATTAGGTCTCAGTGGTCAAATATTATTGTTGAACAAACAAAAACACAACACAAACATGTCAAACAAATTGGAAATTCCTTTTCAAAATTCCAGCTTCCTACTCCTTAACCACAGTCTTGTACAGTAGTGTCACTGGAAAGGCCTCTGGTGAGTGAATATTCTTGCCCTGGTACATTATTTTTGTATTGCATGTGTCCAGGTGTATACTATATCAGATTTCTCGAGAAAAAATACCACACTGATCATGGCCCCCGTAACCTTTTTGAATCTTACTGGCAGTTTGAATCCTACTCTGTCCTAGTTGTGTTGTTTTGGCCTTGGGCAAGACAATACACCTTACATGCCTCCAGCACTGCTACACACACTGGTGTATGGAAGTGTATGAATGTTTGGTGGTGCTTGGAGGGGCTGTAAGTGTGAATTGACATCCACACCATAGGGCAGCTGTGGTTACATTTGTAGTTTACCACCACTAATAATGGATCCACTGTACATGCTGTGAGTACATATTAAAAGAAAGTGCAATATAAATGTAATCCATTATTATTATCATCATTATTAGTATTAGGGCTGCAAAAGTCAAGCATATACATTTGGCATCATGGGTTTACAACCAGATGTACCTGTTTATTGAGACTATACCATCTGCCTGAAGAGAGGGAGGTTAATATCCAGAATACAGACCATAAATTGAATGTGGGATGATTGTTTTTTACTGTCTAATTATGTTTGTGGAATGTCTTGAAGTTTGAGAGTGTTGATGGACTTCTAAAATCCCCATGGCTGTCTGTACTCGTCTATTCATCTGGGTCTTTAACTGTACTGTCAATGTGCCAAACCCTGTAGAGATCCGAGGGTGGCTAGAGTCTTCTTTACAGCATGGTACAGCAGAAGAATGATTTAAGAAACTTAATACACTTAATAATCAGTTCTTTCTTGTAAAATGTCCTCAAATAAAACAAGAATTTCCCTCTCGTCTTTCTTGACCTTTAGGTGTCTTTTCATGTTCTTCCAGTTCCATCTTTCTACCCCCTCCAGTCTCATCAGTCCCCACTCCTATACCCCAACCTCTGTCTTTGTAGCCCCAGGTAGATACAGCCCATTAAAAGCTCATTTGGGCTGATGCTCGTTAGTCCCATTATTAACAGAGCCAAGACTACATGCCTGCTGAGTGGACCCACGTCACAACACTCACTCCATCACTCATTCAAATGAGAGTAAATGGGGAGGGGAGGATCCATAAGTGACTAAATGTTTCACAATGACTCAGAGAAAAGTTATTAAAAAGTCCAAATATATCTGTGATGGTTGAGTTTTCAACTCTAATGGTTGGGGAACTGTTTATTGAGACGTCATGATGATGGAAGACAATCCTGCAGCAATCATTCTTTTATTGAAAAATAAGTTTATGTATGCATGTATGTATGTATGTAGGTATGTATGTATGTATGTATGTATGTATGCTGGGACAGTGCGTATCAGTTGATATATACATATCATCACAAATGTATTGTTGAGGGGCAGCTGGTCATCCATGGTAAGGTGAGGGCAGCTCACTTTCACTTTTACCCAGCTTTATTGACAGAGTTATATAACACACCACATCCTCCACAATGCAAGTCTTTTAGAATTCCGTTCGGCATGCCCGTGGTCCAAATAGAGAATTGAAAAGGGAAGGATCAGTCTTACAGATTGGATCCAGCTAAAATATTAATATTGGGGTCGATATATGATCCTAATATTGGATCGCTGCAGCTTACTGTAACCAGAGTAAGATCTTTTTGGAAGGCTATTTTGGAGGTGAGGGGTTCTCAGTTGGTTACAGTTGAAAATCTGCACCACTAATGGCCACAAAATATTACACACTGAACCTCTAATGCACTGCCTGCGTAACGCAGTAAATTTCAAAGAATGTTGCATCATTGGTTGTTTAAAGTATTAATGATGCTAGGCTGTTTTTTGAAGTGATTCTTTAGTATATGTTTGTACTAAAAGCTAGAGATCATTAGGGGACATTTTGTGTTATTCTGATGAGGTTTAATACTTGGTTCATGATGGAACTGTGCAGGGACAAACAGATGAGCAGGATGCTGGAATCAAGGTTATTACACTAATGGAAAAAACAGATATCACTCACTTTCAACAAACTCTGTAAATCCAAATCATGTTCCATCAGCCAGACTTCTTCTGGAGATGTATGATGGACAGAACTGCACATCTTTTTTCTATACAACCAATCTATACATCCACGTTTCCAAAGTGACAGAACATCTTCTGATGTGACTTGCAAATGCATCACAATGATGATGCTTAAACGCTACACCAGCCTCAACTTTACAGTGGTTTACAGGAGAATGTTTTAGATGCTGCTAGTTTTGTATGTGAACAGTAATGCTGTTTAATCTGTTAATCCATCAAAGCATAAACTCATCATCTTTTGTCCTTTCAGAAAACAATGGGTTGTGTTTTATAGCAGAATGGGTAAGCGTGCAATGTCGAGAATTAATCCATCTGCCTTTCCGGAGAATGAATGTACCATTAAAACTGCAGAAAACACTGTTGAAATGACCTCAAAGCCACTCTCTTCTTTATTTCTATTGATCGAGCTGATATCTCTCAGTTTAACAAGTTTAGGGGAGTGAAAGTCAAAAGGAGCACAGGTGGGCAGCTCAAATGGATACTTGTTGTGTGATAAATCATGCCCTCCCAGATGTAATAAAAAAATTAAATCACAGTCGACAAAGGGTCAAGATCTAGGTTTATTATAACCATAAAACAGGCTTTCAAACATGTGGCCTGGGGGCCAAATGCAGCCCGTCAAAGGTTCCAGTCTGGCCTGTGGGATGAATTTACAAAGTGCAAAAATTCCAGTCAAGGCTGTCAAACTCATTTTAGTTCAGGTTCTACATACAGACCAATAGGATCTCAGATAAACATGAGATCCAATCAGGCTGAATATGGCCACTGAAACAAAATGACTTTGAGGCACCTGCCCTGAAAGAAGGTTCGGGGAAAATTTTTTTACTGAAGCCAGACTCGATACATCTTTAGACATGGGATCATTTAACATATGCACCATGAGAAATAGTTTAGGGAGAGATTTTTGTTGTTAAACATGTTACCAGTTAAAGATGTTAACCTATTTTACACCACATTTTATTTGTCATGCCTGTCTGGTGTTATTATTGTCCTGTGTGAGATATGACAATAATCATCATTACTTTCAAAAATGTAGATTTTGTTGCTAGAAAAACAGCACAAAATGTTAAAAGAAAGGATATGTCCTCAGTGCATACTGCAGTGACAAGGCTCCAAATGGAAACTGAAATGTACATTAGTTATTGTTGTCCTACAGTAAACATTATATCAACTTATGTTAAATATTAAATGCTCTCATAAATTACAAATAAAAGTTACCTTTTCAGGTGTAGTCAATACAGCTAGGATTTTGCAAACTTTAAGCATTTCACACTGTTGCAGTTTCATTGTCCATGGTCAGACTCTCTTCTTTATCACCAAACAGCCATTTTACAAGGGCTGCTGACACTGGAAGAGTGTATATTTTCATGAATTGCAATAATGATTGAAAATCAAGTCCTTGCTTTTTGAATACCGTCTGTAAAAGCTGAGCTCTGAGAGAGTGTATACTCAAAAGTAAAGCCCCTGTGTTTCAGTCAGCAACTACTTCTCATCTTAGAATTCAGAAAACCAATATGAAACAAAGTGCAACTTAATAGCTTTCTGATTCAGTATTTCTATTTTAACAAATTTGTCACAGTGTATATAGTCTGTTTTGATTTTACTTGTGCCTCTTCCTTTTATATCACTTCTTCTGTACATAAACATGAAAAATGATGAAGTAGAGTCTGCGTTTATAATGCTCCTCCAGACCCACTGGCTGATAGTCTTCAGTCACTGATGTGGAACAGCAGGTATTTCTCAAATAATATGAGGAATGTTAATATCTGCTGCTTCAGCCTGAATAGTGGCTTTCGTAGAGACCTCTTTGAACTGCACTATGGTCCTCAGGGCTTTCGGTGTTGTAAGAACATCATCTACAAAGGCGTTCAGCTCAGGTTTAGGTCATTCTTTAAGAGGGCATTTGAAATGATTGCTCTGTTGGAACACATGCTCTGCAACACTGCACTGTGACTGACCATACACAATAAATAGTCCACATCAATATACAAGTCTTCACTTGTATAGGTATAGCTATGATAAATATGCATTTCTTTTTTTAAAACAAAAGTTATGTTTTATGATATACTGTATGATTGATACCTTCTGTGTTGTTTCTTCAATATATCCAGGCGTTAGACTTGAATATGTAAAGTGGTGAAAATAAACCAGTCAATTTAACTGACGGAATGTTGAGTGTAATAAAAAAAAAAATCCAACTGCTTCCTGACAAAATGGCACTTATGCTGTGGCATAATTGCTACATCTGGGTTTCTAAATTCAAAACATTTCCTCCTATCAAATTTCCTCCTGTCATTCTTCCTGTTGTATGAGTTCCTCCTAAGTATGTCTTGATTTTACTTATGTATGTCTTCAAATTGTGTGTGTGTGCATCTTCGATGTACATCATTATCCACCCACCTGCAAAGAATTTCACCTCGAGGTTGTTATTTACCCTCAAAAATGATTCCACAAACAGCCTGTATAAGTTAAATGCTTCTTTTAAAAAACTAAAACCTAAATTAAAAATAACTTGTGATTAATGCACCACTCAAATCTTTTTTGGCTAAGATGTTGGTCACTGACTAACATTTGGTTAACTTTGAGTAGTTGATTCAAGCAAGTGATTCAACCAATCAACAGCTTTGTGGTGTTGCAAGTTCCTTTTCTTGTCCTTTTCAGAAAGTATGGAGCAGTAATTCATGTACTATGCAGTAGATCTGCTCTGACTTGAGCTTCTCACATAAAACTTCCTTTTGGCCTGCATACAAATCCAGCATTCTCTGCTGGGATTGGCAGATTTTAACCCAAGTCATGGCTCTAATCCTATAACCTCAAACCATTTTTGCAGACTGTTTGCTGGAACTCAGGGCTGCTCTGTAACAGAGCAGCCTAAACAGAGGCTGGAGTAGCCTAAATGCCTGACAGGCTCAACTAAAGAGGAGAGGAGGGTTAGTAGAAGGAAAAAGGAAGGAGCGGAGGAAATGTGCAAAGACAACCAAAAACAACCACTGCTTTTGGTATTACTAACTGTTGCAGAATTTTTCCTGTTCCAGCATTTTTCAGCAAGAAGTGTGACATGAATAACCAAAAAATATACAAATGCATACATTAAACTCAAACCTACTTCAGCTTTTGAAGTGAGGCAGTCAAACATAGAAGGACATTCATCCACACATTTGCGATATAAAAAAGTACAACTTGCTAGAAATAACTGCATCGAGGCACACTGTTATGTGCATACCCGTGTTTCTATTGTTCACTGGCCAGTGTGATTCAGTCGCATGTCATTTTTATAACAAATGGTGCAACAATGCAATTAATTTAACCGTGGTGTAGAAGAAAGCTCCGCACTGACAGACAAATGGAAATGAAGGTCTTGGGGCAACTATTCTAATGCATTTTAACTTTTTCTCGTCTAGTTTTCACAATGTGCAGATGTACACATTTTTAAAGGAAAACACATACAGGTGGTGACATCCAACCGACACCCAAATCAGAACTTACACCAACAGAACCCCTGGTACTCATTCATATTCTGTTTGAAAATTCTATTTATTGTACTGTAGTCATATTCTCAGCATTTGATATATTAATATGAATGTGTGTCACAATGCATACACTCACTTCATTTCTTATTTTCTGTCTGATTTGCTGTTTTGCTGTTTTTTGATGTGTAACATTAACATTCTCTTTGTGGCAATGTAATCGAGTTCAGGTTACTAAGGGTTATTTTTAAGCAGAATGCCATGGGTGCTGGCAGGCCACAACATAGAGCAGTTCTGATGCCTCAGTATCCACCTCATTCCTTTTTTTTTTAATTTGACAGCCAAAGACAATAAATTACAGCAGATGATAATAAGATGCAGTCTCTTTTTCAAAGGCGCATCTAAATCAGAGGTGCCTTCCTCTCCTTTTCCTATCCCCCCTCCATTTGGTAGTCTTCCCTTGCTTTCAGGAAGATCGAGTGATGGAAAAGATGATAATGAGGGGGTTTTGGAGGTGCAATGACAAGTAAATCTCCAGAGCTGAGAGGGGGTTGGGACCAAGCCAACTGTCTCCCCACTTGGTGACACCTAAATGTCTTTCTCAGCAGGTTTTTCGTATAGCCTTGTCATTGTGGGTGTCTCCTCTCATTCACCCTCTATTCTGTGTTTGTCTTCCTCCCTTCTCCTTCACTTTTTTTTCCATGTTCTGTCTTTAAACTCCATTTAAAATGTAAAGCTTCAGACTTTTTCTTATTTAGACTGTGCTTATCTGTCCACATCACTCCCTTATTAAATTATTGTCTCAACACGCGCACACACACACACGCAAACACACAATCATCAAAATAGTTTAGTAGACTTTTGACTTGAAATAATGCATAAAATTGTCATGCCTGTGTGAGTAAGTACTCTACCTAAAGTGTTAGGTAATACATTGTAGATGATATAGCACAACAACAAATAATGTCCCATATATATATGGACATGATGGTTGAAAATGTATTTTCTTTTGTAATATATGCTTTATATGTGATTGTGATAAAGCTAAGGACCAGGCAAACACACAGATGTTATCATCTAACTCAGCAAAAATATCCATGAGTACTTTTTCCAAAATATTCAAATCTCTCTTTCATATCAAATCTGTATTTTGAACTCATTAGTTTAATCTCAAGGAGATGATTGTCATATTTATTTTATTTATGACACAATTTTCTGCAAAGTAAACAAGTAGCAAGTACTACTGATATAAATAAGGTCTTAATCTTGAGTTTTCAGAAGCTATGTCATTTATATCTTGTTTTAAGCACCACATAAATAATCCATTTTTCTTTCCACCTGACTCTCTGTCAGTCTTCTTTTAATGACTATCCCTCATCCTCAGCTCTGTCCTCTGTGTGGTTATTAAACTGACTGACCAATTAGTCTGTAGGTACAGTAGCATAGCAGCTACAGCGTTTTCACCAATTTAACCAAGGCAGATCAATAGATTAATGCCTTGCAGTGAACCATCTCACTGCTTTGACCGATGGGCAGGCTTAATAGTGGAGTCACATTTCATGAAGCTGTTGGCTCTGGTTCAGCTTATGTTTGATCTCAGTTTTTAAAGCCTGCTTTGCATTTGGTCAGATTGGATAAGCAAGAACATCCTGTTACATTTGCCTAATCTGCAACTCTTTAGACACCAATTTGTTATATTATCTACAATTTACTCCACTGTAACAATGACTTGCCAGAGTATCTTAAATGGCATCTACCCGCTTAACAGCTCGAGCTGTTGCTGCATCAGGGCTCAAGCATCCCAACGGGGTTCATTAAGCTTTAAACAGTCCTAGCAAGGTTATTTCACTGTAGCTTGGCTGTGCAGTGGAAAGACACTTATTGACAGCAGTATAATGTCCACTCAGGTTGCTCTCATATCTTGTAAACAACTCTCACATTCAAAACAAAATACTTAGTGGAAGAGATGTGGATACACTGACCATAATATCTCTGACTGTCATTGTATGTATTCACTTTGAACTGCTCTCCCCACTGAAACAAGAGCACATCAGAATATCAATGAAGAAAAGAGGTACAGGGATTCCCCATTGTGATTAAATACATCAAATAAACACCGACAGTTTATTGATGCACGGATGCACAAATGAACAAAAGTATACATACTTATTTTTCATTTCCAATTAAAATTCTCTGACAGGTATGGCACCCAGCAGTTTTTATTGAGGTTTTTTTTAAATGAACAATGGCTTCCTGCAATTACAATAGACATGAAATTAAATGTAATGTGATGAAACAAAAGCAAATGTAATGTAACTGGATGTAAATAATTAGAGCACAATGCAGGAGAGGAGAGGGGAGGGGAGGAGAGGAGAGGAGAGGAGAGGAGAGGAGAGGAGAGGAGAGGAGAGGAGAGGAGAGGAGAGGAGAGGAGAGGAGAGGAGAGGAGAGGAGAGGAGAGGAGAGGAGAGGAGAGGAGAGGGGAGGGGAGGGGAGGGGAGGGGAGGGGAGGGGAGGGGAGGGGAGGAGAGGAGAGGAGAGGAGAGGAGAGGAGAGGAGAGGAGAGGAGAGGAGAGGAGAGGAGAGGAGAGGAGAGGAGAGGAGAGGAGAGGAGAGGAGAGGAGAGGAGAGGAGAGGAGAGGAGAGGAGAGGAGAGGAGAGGAGAGGAGAGGAGAGGAGAGGAGAGGAGAGGAGAGGAGAGGAGAGGAGAGGAGAGGAGAGGAGAGGGGAGGAGGTTTCAACATTTCACCGAGTGTAAATGTACGTGTTTTAAAAAGGTAGTATGGATGTAGCATATGTTAAAAACAATTATAAGCAATGCATCAAAAGGCAAAGTGGTTTGATCCTTACCTATACTATTTTTTGACCAAGCTTTATGACAACTGGTGAAGTAGTGTTTGCAGTACTTCTGACCAACAAACAAATGGAAGGGATCATTGTCATTCCTTGTCAGACGTAATAACAGGAAAGGAGAGGAAAATATTTACTTAGTAAACAAAGGCTTCATCTCTCACAGGTTGTAGAATGGACCTGAACAGACCCATGAATCAAGAGACTGCTTATGGGCATAAGAGCCAAATGACCATTATATTGTTATGATCCACATGCCTGTTTCTTAATATGTCTATATAGCTACAGCTATAATACTTTGGGGATTACTGGGCCAACCTGTTACACACAGATGCACATTCATACAGCCAGTGAGGCAGTAAAGCTGACAGTTTTAAAATTATAGGTCATTCCTCTTTGAGAAAAGTATAACAACAAATGCAGACGTGAGACTTGTTTAGCCTTATGGTCACCCCTCCTTAAGCATGACGTACCATATTTTCAGTGCTATAACACTGCCTTTTTGTATGTGCTTTAAAAACAAGATATTTTACATAAGGTATGAATTCAACTTAATCTAACTTTTTTTTTTTTTAAATATAAAATAAAGATGTTAAATATAAATTTGTAGCTAGACCACAGGTCAATGTTTTTGTCATCTTAAGCTCTTTTAGAAGCCAGATGTTGAAATCCACATTCAGCATTGTAACTGGGCCTAAAGTGACCTGTCACTAATGCTGATTGGTGGAGAATGTAAGGACAACTGAGATCACTCTGCACTGATTAAATCCTGACGATAATAACTGCACAGTACATCATTCATCCATATTCATCATGAGCTGACATGAATCTGTTAAGTAATCACAGGAGGGAAATACAGACACGGGTGTGAACAAAGTCAACAATACAGGATAATGTGCTGCAGTAAAACATAAGCAATTTAACTAATGAAAATGCTGTTGTTTATGTGGACTAAAAATGTTTTCAATCATTACAAAAATGTAATTTTCATGTCAACTTATTCAGGTACTAAAACCCAAACAATTTCTATTAAAATGATTTCACACCGAGGCATTGGTTAACTATATCACACTGAGGCCAAATTAATATAAAGTCAAAGTGGAGAGAATCAGAGAGTTAGTTATGTGATTTACCTTTTCCAATGTTGTATACACAGATATTTTTGTGCTAATCAAAAAGTTAATCAATGTTTACTAATATCAGAGTAAAATGACAATTGACATTACATATTTTTTTATGACTTTTATTATTTTTATATGACATTTAGGTGTCCTAGTGGAAGAAACCCTGGAAATGCACGAGTCTTCAACAAATTCAGAGAAATCACTGGCTACAGCACATGACGTAAAAACAGTTCTTTCTCCTGTTGTCCAATGGAGACAAAAAAAATAGCCTAGCTGAGTAGGGTTAGTGTAGTGAATCAAGAAGTTTGAACAGCTTTGAGAAATGAGGGGGCAAACAAAATGACAAACTTATCCCTAAATCAGTCTGTGATTTGCTCTCCCTGATCTTTTGTTGTTTGTTTTTTTTTGCCTTTGTCAGTGTTGTTGCTTTCAATCTGTCACAGTGTTTGCCTGACCACATTATAATTTGCCTTAATTGAGTCATAATGCGCCTTGTAAATTTAATTTTGCCACAAAACCAGATTAATCCATATGACAGGATGCTGCATGCGTGCCTGCGCATGTGTGCCAACATGTGCATGTGTGTATTGTGAATGTTTTGTGTGTGTATACTGTATGTGCTTGCCAAGATCCTTAATCCCACAAGCGTATGCTGAATAAATCAGAAGAGCATTTTTGCGTAAGAGAAAAAAAAAATTCAATCCCTTCAAACAGAGCTCATGGATGCCATGAATCATGAGAAAGCTAAGCACATGCCTGCTAGACACACAACCTCAAATATTATACTGTTTATCCATTTAAACAGACTGGAGGCTACATAATTACAGTATATGACTGTACAACATCAGATATCTATTGTTTCATATTATGTTCCACTGTTTACAGTCTGTCTTAAATGACATAAGTAATATTTTTTTGCAATTCCAACACAGTTTATGTTCTTCCACATGGCACTGATGCAGACAGGAAAGCAGCACCAACAGAACACAAACAAATATGGAAGAGAGAGAACGTACCACAGACACTTTCTGAACAGAGGGACCAGCTGAGACAATGCATGGAGGTACTTTTCTAGGGTTGCTTGTAGTTCCAAACAAAAGAAGAAAACAATCAAATGTGATGGAGTACAGTTATTTTAAAAATGTACATATTAAACAATCACTGTGCTGTTTCACTTTACTAACATTTTCAGTGAATGTAAGAATAAAATAAGATTATAATATTAGTTTACATGAATTTAAATCAATGTCATCTGAATTCTATGCCTGTTCTCATGAAAGATGATGCTGACCATCATAGTTTGCAGTCAACAATGTTTTCCATCAATGTGGACACCACAGTAAACCATTCAGTACCACAGTGTGACAAGAAAACACAACAGATATTCATTGGTGCATTTTATGCACACCACCAGAAACAGATATTTACATAAAATCTCAATATGGACTTTGGATTTCAATTTAACCAGAATTTGAAACAATTACTTGTTTTAGTTTTCATTCCATCCAGAATTGATGGTAATACATTATAATATTCCTTATGTAGTGTAAAAGCTGAAAATAATGACTCTTGGGATCCTTATATCTTACTCTATGTCAAGCAAATGATGCCTCATCTTAGACTGGTACACAGACACACATACTCATATACAGCATCCCCTTCCATCATTTAATCTCCCCCTACACTGTCAGTGGCTTGACATTTCTCCCAGGAGAGTGAGCTTGGCAAGCCTGTTCTGACCGACAGTCAGACAGACAGGTAGGGTTATTAAATATGTATTGCTGTGTAGTGATAGGACACCGGGGGCCATTAGCCATTATAAATATATAATTTGGCTCTCCCACATATTTCAGCCTCCTGGACGAATAGCATCCCAGCATACAAGCCTTGTGATTAGCATCTGATGCTAAAATGCATCTCAATTATACCGAGTGTCAGGGCTCATTTACAAAAGCAGGGGTCGAGAAGGAATGGACCTATGCATAAATGGACGAATAAATAAGTTTGAGCACCGAGGATGGCAGATAGAAGAGATAGAGGAGGGGCTAGATGTTGCTGACGAACAACATGCAGGTTTGTTCATAGATTAAATGTGAGCTGGTTTTAAACATGAATTGCTTTTTGACAGTTTTAATAGCAAAACAAGACCAATAACTATCTTGCTTCCAACTCTTACTTTTTCACTCTCCAAAAGCTATTCTGTTTTCTTTCAGCACACCCATCCACCTATACTTTATCTGTCTCAAATCCCTTGTTATCTCTCTTTTTAAACCTTTGCCAAGCGTTTTCCCCTTTACATTCCCCAGTCATCCATTTTTCCCATCCTTATACAGTACCAACACAGCCCTGGTCCCTGCTTTACTAATCGTCATGTCATCCTTCTTCCTTAATAGTATTTGTTTGATTTTTCATCCCTCAAGTGTCTCTCACATTTGTGATTTTCCTCTCTATTATTGTTTTTCACCCTCACTCTGTCTGATGCTGTCTGAAATTTTGCATATAAGTGACATTTCCAAGGAGACATTTGAAAAAAAATCACTTTTGAAAAATGGAAAACACACAGATTGCCTTTTGTGCACTGAACAAAGTTTGACAATAGGGTGTTCATTTCAGATTCCCTTCTTCTTTAATGATTGCAGATCAGTCATATGTTTGTTTCACATTGACTGACAGTTCATAGGTCTTTGTTTGCCATAACCGATATCAAGCATTTTGGAATAGCCATAGTCTTCCCTCCCTTTTTTTTTTTTAACTTGTATCTCCACAACTCGCTCTCATGTTCCTTTAAACTCTTTCGTCTTTCCTAGCATGTTGACAGCTAGCCAGTGGGTTGAGCCTGTCGTCTTGGTCCCTGAGAAATCAATCATATGGGCAAAGATCAATACAAAGGCCTGAATGCCAGACTAACTACTGACTTTTCTGGCAGAGCCTGACTGATGGGTGGACCCAAGACACTATGCAAAAACAACACACCAGGTAACACACATTAAGCATGCACCACAGCACAACCACTGAAATGCAATCGCCCAGATATAATGTCATCAGTCACACTGAAACAAATATACACAGATGTGTTTGCAGGTTGTGTGTGACAATTCATTCGTGCACGCATGAACCGTAGCATGATGTGATGGTGAATCTGTATAGTCTGTATAACACAAGACAGCACATATCCCCTCACTCTGCCCAATGTCTATCTGAAACCCAATTTTGTCCATCACAGCCACTCACAGTTTACATCCAATTGTTCAGTTTGTACTGCAGAGGGCCGATTACAGCTCCTCTTATCGAGTCTGCATTATACAGAAGCACAACTTTGGCCCAATCCATCCATCACAGTGAGGTCCTCTGCAGGGGGAAACTACCACTTATCAGGCCACTACAAGCAAATTAGACAGAAATAACAGGTATAAACAAAGTTAAGGGGAGACTTAGACTGGTGCAGAGCTGGTGATCAATGATGTGTAATGTACTTCAGAGATACAACACAAATGAAATCCAGTGCCAAAGGCAAATGTACCAAATTTAATATAAAACTGTTTATAAGTAAAGTAGGCAGGTGTGTAGGTGGTGTGAAAAGCAACCCATTAAGGCAGGGGTCTGCAAGTCTGGTCCTAGAGAGCCACTATCTGGCATGTTTTAGATGTTTCCCTCTTCCAGCACACCTGACGGTCGTTATGAGACTTCTGTAGAGCTTAATGATAGGCTGATAATTTGAATCAGGTGTGTTGGAGGAGAGATACATCTAAAACATGCAGGACAGCGGCTGTCTGGGACCAGAGTTGCAGACCCCTGCATTAAGGACTCTGAAACTATAGTGTTTTGAAAATCCTTCCTGAATTATCTGCCTCAAAAATTTTGCAATATTACCTCATGTTCTTTGGAAAATAGCAGTTCCTTATGACAATAATATGGATTGTACTTATCTTTTTCTATATTCAGTGCCAACCTTTACTGATGCGTGAAATGTGTACTCATTCTTTTCTCACAGTACAGTTCATGGATATTTTCACACTCGGTGGGGAGGAATATCATTTCTACAGAGATAAAAGATTAGCTTTTTCAAAATTAATGTGCTCAAGGTGAATTTATTGTTGTCTCAACTTTGGTTGCTTGTATCAAGAGTTACCGGCAGTAATCTTTAGCAGGAAAACACATCAGCAGCTTACACTTACACTGATTGTAATGATATGGTATGTGACTAGGGTGTACTGCACTGATTGTAATGTCAGTAGAGGTGAACATAGCATCACATACAGTATTATCTCTTTATCTAAAGAGAAAATAGAAGCAATTGTTTGACAAAATAAGCACAAATATCCATGTATTCTTCAATTATTCTATATGATGACAGAACAATGATATCTTCTTAATGCATAAAGACCCAAACAGCCACTAGTGACCAAAAGCATCTACTGATCAAAAATGTATTTAATATCTCTCTTAAGCTACTAATACTCTATCTGTACATGAAAATATCTGGTGTAAAATGCAGTTCATCATCTATTCATGGTCATCAGATATGACCCATTTGGATGTTTAGAGGCTCCCTAGTGGACAGGGAAATATCACCATCATTTACAGCATTAATTCCCCAGTAAAACCCAGAATTGGATTAATGACAGTGGCTGGAGATGCTTGGTTTATGTACAGTTAATAACATATTTTCCGGAACAGGTCACTTTAATCATTTTTGAATATACTCTGAGACTTAATGAAAAGTAAAATAAATATGGGAAAATACATTAGTCACTGAAAAAAATCAAACCACAAAGATAATATTATAATAAATGGTGTAAAATCATTTAAGAAAGGTTAACTATAGAGAATAATTAATTTGAGAACTGACACAAAAGCAGCACTGAACGTTCATGGCTTAAGGTAGGTTAATTATTAATTTTTTACCCACTTTAGCAATTAATGTTCGATATGGTGAAGACTTTCAAAGCAAAGGTATAGCAATTATGTACCATGCATACCCTGAACTAAATCAACTAAAACATTAAAACATTAATGCATGAACACTACTACATTTGGATGAAGCTTTTATCTGGACCGCTTTACAGAAGGAAATGCAACATTACCCCTGAGGTATTAGTACCACACTTTATTGGTAATAAAGCACAGTGGGGAACAGATGCCTGATTTTTTTTTGCTGGGCTAGAATTATTCAGTGTATAATGGACCTTTTAATATAATCTCAACCTTTAAGTGAGAAGCAACTAATGCTCTGTGAGATTCTAAATAAAATGGGCTAACAGTCACTCTGGGACATTTGAATGGACTCTCATAGTGCCCCCTGTTGGAAAGTGGCTCAGTGTGGAGTCTGTAACTGGAGACAGTTTCGTACCTTGTCTCTGGAAGAGCTGGCTGCTGACAATTTCAGTCATCGATGCCACCTTCTGTTTCGGAAGTGTCTCAGGAGGAATGCAAGAATAAAAGTCATGCAGCAACTGACTGTAGAGAGAGAAACATGTTAGTGAATATTAATGGATGAAATCATTATAACGGCAAAGCAGCAATGATGTATTTATATTTATAAAACAGTGGAACACATATGAGTTTTAATACTAAAAACTACATTTCCAAATGTGTTTGGAAAACTATTGTGACTGCAATTATAAAACCACTACCATCATGTGCATAATTAATACAAAGATTTAAAACTCAGCCGTGTTACTTTGACGTAATCATGCATAAAAACAACAATTAGCATTGCTTGTATAAGGGTACAGCACCAAAGCACTGTATGTACCATGAAAACAAATAAGATAGAGCCTAAACACTCACTAATGAAGACACAGGTTTGAGTCATCCTCTGCCCCAAATTCAATTTTAGAATAATTAAACTGCCTGGTTGCAAGCCCTGAAGCTACTTAGAGAGATTGAATGCTTTGAGCATAGCAACCCCTATGTCTTTATTTTTCGCCTGTCTCCCACTTTGTTTCTGTCTCCTTAAATTATTCTATACAGGCTGCAGTGGCACTTTCAATAATTGTATAAAGGAATGAAACCCTCCACCTCTGCTCCCAAACTCAAAAGTTAACCGAAAAATTGTGTGACATTTAATGTGCATAAGCTGGCTTGATGACATGCTGGGACACCGTGTCACAAAGCAAACTTATCAGGCACTCTAATAATCTAAACTGAATCTAATTAGAAGCCAAAATGTCAGTCTATACCCTATTGACAAACAAAGGACACAGAGCAGACACAAACAAGCTTAACTGACAGTGTCTATTCTTGCCTGTCTACATATATCACACTTCAGGTGAGACTACAAGGAGTATCAGTGTGACCATTGAAAAGATGAGACAAAGCTTTGATGTCCACCTCACGCACTGTGATTGGAATTCACACAGCTTGGTTTTGGAAACTTTGCCTCAAGCACTTTTGATCAAAAATACAATGGGGACCGTGCTTTTAAGTTCAGATGGCTCTGTATGTTTGTGCGTGTTTCCTTAGTTGTGTGTAATAAAGTGCAAAAGAAAGACAATAAAGTTGGGTGAAGCTGCGTGTTAGTGTAAGGCAGCTTGAAAGTGTGACTATGTGTGCTGACTTTTAACTTAGTGTCCCTCAATGCCTTTCTGGTTGTGTATGTGTGTGTTTGTATGAGTTTCAGAAGGGCAGGTGTTAGAGGTTGCACCTTTGTGACACTGTGTTGACATGTATCCTCTTGAGGGACTGATCTGGCAGATGTGAATAACCCATAGACACACAAGGCACAGACAGATGAGGAGAGAAATGACAAGAATAAAGGGGTTTGAAATTGGATGCGGAAAGTCAAGAGAACTTTAATTTGTATTGTTTTTTTTCTGTGGAGTAAAATTGTCAGGACAAGAAAATGTTTCTCTGCAATTTGTGAAGATAAACCTGAAAGGTCTAATTTGGAAAGAAGTGAAGTGAGTGAACTGGGGTCATTTCCTGGGCTTAATAAGTATTGTGAAAGAGCTTCAGGGTCAAAGAGAGGTTAAACAAGCCACTCAAGCTGTTTGTTTCCGTTGTAGATGGAAACCAAAAGTAACAGCTTCAAATGGCTTTTGTTTGAAATTGTCGGTCTACTTGGGGGCACGTGGAGAAGCTGCAAAGTGTATTGAGTGTGTGTCCTTGTGTACATGCCAGTTTGATGAGATTTTTATCACCTGATAAAGAAGAAAAGGTTCACCCAGAATGAAGTGTGTGTGGGATAGTAGATTGGGGGTCACAACAAAGCACAGTAGAAAACTGCCAAGAAAGCTGCAATAAATCCTATGTGCACTAGACATGTGGGGTGGGGGTGAGTGGGGGGGATTAACGGTAAGCTCACCTGAGGAGTTTGCCATCAAAAACTTTCTCAACATCATGAAGGACAGTTGGCAGGTACTTCAGAGCTGCAACCTGGTGACAGATACCACAAATAAATTAAACTCTTAAGTCCTGGGGTAGATGTTGGTGAATTTAAGGTGACTTTGGAATGGGACTTCATTGCAAGTGTTAAAGGGGGATATTTTATTTTTCACAGGGCTCCGCCTTTCATTTTTGCAACTTTGTCAAATTATATGTCTCTTTGTAGTGAAGAAGACACTGAGCAGCAGAATACACATATGGAAGAATCAAAAGTTCACTTTAAAGAAGTAGAAGCAAGAAAAACATGCTTATGAGTTAGATTATATTATAAATATTATAAGATTCTTATAGAATGTGAGGGGGAAGAGGGAAACACAGCTTTGAAACTGTCATAGGAGAGAAACCTGGGGGTAGTATATGAAGATTAGGACTGTATTTAAGTATGTGGCAACTTTAAAATAATGTTGCGCGACCTGACAGTCAGACCTGACAAGAACATTGCCAGTTTTTTGTGTGCATACCCTGGATGCGAAAACACAATAACAAGCTGGACGAACTTGAGTTTCCACTGGTTTTCTCTTCAAAATGTCGACATTTTGAAACTGTGGCTTGTTGCATTGAAAATGGTCAAATGCAG
The DNA here is from genome assembly GCA_020466265.1 of Siphamia tubifer. NCBI lineage: Eukaryota > Metazoa > Chordata > Actinopteri > Kurtiformes > Apogonidae > Siphamia > Siphamia tubifer. The sequence continues at coordinate 26,696,929 of CM035792.1, read as the reverse complement.
CAGACTAGAACCCAGAGAATCTTTGGAGTTACGGCACTTGGATTGTCGTGTGTGCAGTGCCCATTTTGCTCCAGATGACTTTTTACTTTTTTGCAAAAATGGCATTGTCTTTTAAGATTCTACATATGTTTACAAGATCCTGAGTTTGCTGCACAAACTGGACTTAAAGGATTCAAATACCTGTTGGAAGTGTGATGTAGGTGAATGTACACTGTTGTATGATGTTGTCCTGTGGATATGGCCAAGATTTAAAAAAATGTTTGTTAAAGATTCACAGGTATGGTATTAATGTTATAAGAAGACAATTTATGTTTTTCCCCAAGTAATATATATTGGATGATCATCAAATGCTGTCTGCATTTCCCAAACCACTAAGACATTAGAATAGACTGTTCTAATGACTGGATGACAAATATATACATGGAGAACCTCCATTTCAGGATTGGATGAGGGAAGTAAGAAAAGCAGCAATGTGAGAAAGAATGTTGATAGAAAAGATACAAAATACAAGTCCTAAGAAAAAGAAAACACACAAGAAATCTATAAAGAAACTAGAAAAGAGATGAAGATTCAAATGAGCAAAATGTAGAGAGGAATATTACATGGTAAAGTATGAGTGTGGGCGAGTATACATGAACATTACCCTGTTCAACAAATTGGTGGTGTAATCTGTTTTCATCAGGCTGTTGATTGACTCAAAAAGTCTCCGCAGCGAGTCTTCAAACTCTTCCTGCTCCTTCCCCTCATACAGCCTACAACAGTAGAAGAAAATTAATTGAAATATATCAGGGAAAACAAAGGAAGGAAAGTAAGAGACAGCATTAGAAAACAAGGCGTGACATGATTAGGAAAAGAGAAGAAGGTGAGAGATGAGGAGAGGGAGAATTTCAAACATAAAAGAAAACAACAGGAAACAGAAACATTAGGGTGAACGAAGCTCATCATCTCAAACAGGTTTATTTATGGTTTTGGTCAAAACATTTTCTATAAATTCTTGAGGAACCATAAGGGTAAAGGCACACAGATGCATGTTCAGGCTTATATTCATATCTTATCTTGTACTAGCTTCCCTTCCAGTTCCATCTCATTTGAACATGTTTCTGAATGATGGCAGGAGGATGATGGCAGTATTATTCCTCCATGGGCCAGTTTGAGAACTGAAATATAATGGGAATAAAGTTTTCCCCTTTCATACAGCATGTTGTTAACAAGACCTGCTTTTCAAAGAAAAATGAGGTTGCATCAGCCTTTCAGATGCTTTCAACTATTCATTGCTGTATCAAATGCAATAATTAGGTCTATTCTGAGTGTACATTATGTACCAATAGGAAAACACGCTTGAAAGTGTTTCTTTTTACCGTTTCCTTTTCCTTAATGCAAAACCCTTTCTGCATAACTAGACATGTCTATCCCTTTTTGCCCTATTCTCTGTATTATTCAGTAGTAGTTGTTTTTCATCACAGTTTAAATTGATTCAAGGTTACAACTAATAATGCTTTCCAACTCATGCAAACCCCAAACTTTAAAGGTAGTCAAAAACTTGAATAATTCATATTTAGGCAAACAATCCATCTGAACAATTGGTTCCAGTTTTTCCACAGCGTTTTTTACAAAAGGGTTGAAAACTCTTCAGCTAATATTTTATTGACCATGTTAAACAGGACGCAAAACGTTTCAAAGCTATCCCAGTGCAGTATATTAAACAAAAGGTTAAAGCAATGCACTTATGTTGACACGTTTAAACTAAACTGATATCAAATGACAACCATGATTACAGGAAACATCCTCTGACTAGAAAATTGGGTTATTTTTGTTGCTGGTATTCACATCACATACACACTTGTTCTTCTAGTGTCTCCTCAGCCCTACTTTCTCCACCCCAAGCAAACTTTTCTTGCATCCATCTCTCCACCCCTTTACTTCCTCTGTCTCCCTTATTATCTCTTTGTGATTCAGTGGAGCTATGCGGTTGTTAATTACAATAGAAGTTATGAGTGCTAGAGGGAAGGATTAGTATGTGGCACACAGCGAATTTAGCATGTGGGGGGAGGGATTAGGCAGTAGCACACAGAGGTATTATCAGTGGGGTCTTGACAGAGTACAGCTATGATTACAGGCCTGCATTGTCCTGCTTAATCCACAAACCCACCCATGTGGATGGGTGTGTATATGGGAGATGGCAGAGGTTGCGATGTGTTAGGGTCAGCCTTGGTGTGATAATAACCAGTTTGAGCACTCAGACCACATCCATATACTGTACAGTACCATTAGAGCTGTATCACATACTTAGAACAGGATGTCATGTCAAATCTGAACAGCACATCTTTAATCCAGTGTAGATTATGTAATAATGTATGTTAAACAAAGAAATGGCAACACACTGGTGTTACAATTTAGCTCACACAATCATTTTTATACACATAAAAGACAACACAAACAGACCATTGTAGCTAAGCAAATTAATACTAATAACAGATGGAGAGGAGAGACAGACAGAGATGAACAGAATACAATAAGCAGGGGGAGGGAAGAGTGAACATCACTGACAAACTCTCGGGCAAGGAGGAAGTGGGAGGGAAAGCATATGAATGTAACAACAATAAAAAGAACAAAACAGCACACAAAATGTTCTGAATAATGAAATACTTGTCTGAGCAAATGAGTACCAAATATCATTTTGTTAAAATTACAGTCTCTGAGACAAATCTGGGAACTGTTCAGGGAGGTACAAGTGAATTTGAATTTGAATTTCACATATTTTGCAAGACACATAGCAAAGAAAGTGGGAGGGCAGCCTAGTGCAATGAAATGTATGACACATAATCAGCATGATATTTGTTTCATATTATTAGTGTAGTTTATTCATGCAGACAATTTAAGAAGCACTGTTGAGTAGATCTTCACAGACCCACTGTTGTGGCATCACCAGTTGGCAGAAAAATATGCAAAACAATGCTATGATACATTCATTCATTTTCCTAATTAAATAGAAGAGCATTTTGTTCCTGTTGTTATTCTGGGGATGGGGTAGGATATGGAGAGTTGACAACAGGGTGAGACATGGAAAGGAGGTTTTCAATTTAAAAGTCATACAAATTTTATGCACATATTTTATAAGACGGTTAAAAACTTGACATTGCTTTCAGTAACCTTCACTATTATTGTGATGTTTAGTCTTCTCAAAAGAAAACTTATTTCATATGGACTTTAAATTTAAATTTTGCTGTATGAAACAGCAGTTTCTGATCTCAACATGTATTTTTTTTCCCTGGTTAAATAAAGCCTAGTAAAATAAGAGATATAGATGCACAAATAATTAGCATTATTATTAATTATTAATTATACAAACACAACTTTATTTCCAAGGGATTTTTGGCAACAGTCGTCTTAGGCTTTTTGGTGTTTTTGTGAAATTTGAGACCATTTTGTAGTATCTGATGGAAGGATGACCACTTGAAACATAGTCTTATTATCATAAGAAGTCATCTCACTATAGTATGAGATAAAATGAAATTACAGTAATAAGATAACAAAAAATAATTAAATCAAGCCAAAACAGTGATAACAAGAAAAGATTATTCAATCAAGAAAGGTGACTGATATCTTAATATTAATATTAAAATTATTATCACATTAATGTGGAAAAGATTTTACTTTTGTGAAGGCAAAAATAGTATGATTCTTTGGGATGGGGAAGAGAGAATAAGAGGTGATTTGAAGATGTTGAGGGATGGAACGAAGCAGGACAAGAAGAGGGCAACACAAAGGAGAAATAGAGAACATAGCAGGTGCTCGAGGGAAGAAAAAAGAAATGGACACAACTGATGAACTAGACTACAGGTAATAAAAGTTATAGGCTGTGAAGGACGGACAGAAGGTGAAGGAAAGTGCAAAATCTGGTACAACATGTCTTACATACTTTTATGAAGCAAACATCACAAGATGCTAATTAACTTTGTATGAAAATAAAGACAGTTTGACAAGCTGATAAATCTTCAATGGTGCTTGTTAAACTATTAATGAGGGCCAGACTTGATGATCATGGAGCCTCCCACATGCACCTACAACACTAACGGCTGCCTTGAATATTTGATTATCTGTTTGTATGACAAGGCCAAGGGAGGAATATGAAATCTTTCACTGCAGAGCAAGCTGAAGTTGTCTGCTGGAAAAGAGTTGGGGTACAACAGATAGGGGGGGGTGGGGGGAGAAGTAGAGTGAGATGTATCTGTTGAAAGACACCCAGGGGAGGCTGGTGACTGGAACACAGTCAATTCAGGAGCAGCAAAGCGATAATGTGATGCACACGCATACATGCACATGCATCTATTCACACTTGTACTTGCACATACAGTATGCTGAGGCACATATGCACAAGACATATGCCTCAGTATGACAGATGATGCACATACACAAACATGTACAATATATCGCAAGTAATGCTTCTACCAAAATCATAAATCTACTCAATCTAAGACTAAATCGACAAACATACCCACTAGATCAGTAAACACACTCACCAATTAACACAAGCGGCCAATGCCTTCTATAAGATTAAAAAGACTGACTTTGAATAATAAATAGCTACATACACACAAAAAGATTCTCTCAGTCCAATTTGACAAACACAATACATATACAATAGTGTCTTACATACTTAAAAACAAAAGTATAGAGTTTCTCAAGTCATGCCCAGACAAGATCCACAATACAACAGTAGATTAAGTTTGTGATCTGTCAGCATCAACGTGTGCTCTGCAGTTATAAATGTTGTTTACACTTATCATATGGTGAAGCTCCTGGCTGTGCACCAGGGGTGTCATAAGTCTCTCCTGCTGGAACTTTCGTCTGTCTGCTGTTTCAGTGGCTGCCCATTCAGCATCCCCTGCCCTGTCATTAGCTCTCATTCCAACACTGCACTTCATCATCAATGCTTATTAGCAACATTAGTGCTGTAATCAGCAGCCCTTTCTCACAAGGCTGTCAAAAACGATTACTCTGGCAATTTGGTGTCACTGGGCACTGAGTCCATGGCTTTTGTGCTGTAGTCTTTGTTTGCATCAGTATGGAATGAAAAGAAATGACAAGTCATTATCATAAAGAGCAGTCTAAAAAGAACTATACAAACACTCACTGGGAGTAGAGCATGCGTGAGCGAACGATGAACTTGAAGATGTACTCAAGGGCTTTGAGGGTTCGGAGGATGGGTTCACACTGTTCCCCACGACTAGACACATCCAGATACCTCTTCAACACTGACATCAGTTTCCTGATTCAAAGATGATATGAAGAAGAGAACATCAATAAGAGAAAAACAGAGCTAAAAAAAAGAAGACAAAAAGACAACAAAATTGAAATCTATGTCATTCACTGCAAATTTTTTTCTGATATTCCACAGGTTAAAAATTTAATTAGCAACTCCATTTTTCACTTTCGTAGAGCAGAGAGACTAAGTGCAACAGAGTGAGAGTGGAAGAATGATAGAGGAAGACTGGCAGAGTGGTAGAGGTGGAAAATGGCAAAATAGTATTTCACACCTCAACAGATGTACCTTTCACACACCACAGACACTTTTATTTGCCCACAGATGAATGGCAAAAAAATCTTTCTCCAACACATGCACACCCCAAAGGTGTGTTTAGACACATATATCCTGGTGTGTCAAATCAATTTGAACAATCTGCAGGTGGCTCAAGGTTCAGTGTGAGTTTATGACCCACATGCATATGTTTGCAAATGTCATGTACATGTCCTGTCTGCACTATTTTATGTCAAACATTGTTAAAATATGCCACATAAACAGTAGACCTACAGAGAATCCATGACTACAAGCAAGGTGGATTACTAGCTGGTTTAAAACAATCAAATTCCCCTAAACAATAACACATTTCACTGTGTCCCCGGAACTTAATATCAATTGTGTGACCCTGTCTTGCGTGCGCCCTTTCTGAATATGTGCATTGGAAGATGACTGTTGTAGCTGAAGATGTCATAGAGGGGGAAGAGTCCAGAAAAGACCCAAATTCTGGAGAGGAAATCCAAAAAAACCTATGGCCCAACTTAGAGGAGCTATTTGTGTTCAAACACACACACTGGAACAATGTAATGATGAAATGTAAAATGTGCCTGTCTGGCAGAATGCAGCTTTCAGCCGAGCAGACTTCTACGTCAGATTAGTGACAGCATGTGGTGGTAAATTAGCACAAGGTGTGTTTTAACCCTTACATACAGTTAATTTATTGTTTGTTTTAAACATCCCATATAACAACCTTCCCATGTAAGGACAACGTGCCGTGACATTATATTATTTTCACCCTGATCAAGCAAAGTAGACGAGGGAATAGAATGATAGTTCAAAAGTGATTATTTTGAATAGTTGAACTTTGTTGACATTTTTAGTTAGAATTTTTTGATCCTGTGTGTACTTTATGTTGTGTGCATTTTGTGTTTTTGAATACTTTTATTCTTGTTTACATTTCTTTATTTTCTAAAGTTGTCAGTTGGACAATGGAACTGAAAAACGTTTGTAGTATACAGTTCAGGTTGGGACTTTCCTTTTCCTTGTGTTGAGGACCATGTTACTGAGCTCAGCTGAGCTTTTTGTGTGGATTTGCACTTTAATACGCCTTAAAAACAACTTGTGCTGAACCTTATTCATGACTCATTCTTTTTTTGCATTAAATAAATGAAAGCAACAAAGTTACTTGTACTCAAGTTACATTTTAAATGAAGTAATTTTGTACTTTTACTCGAGTACATTTTTAGATGTGTACTTTTACTTTTACCCAGAGTAGAATTTAAACAATGTAAAGATACTTTTACTCAATTACATTTTTTCAGTACTTTTTCCACCTCTGATCATGATGACATTGAATGCACAAGTCAACATTATTACCATTCAGTCTTCCCTAGTTTTGTTGTGCATGGCTAAAAGGCAAGCTTGGGTGTATTTAGGCTTTTTTAGAAGCAAAAGATTGGGAGTTTAAAATGTAGTGGGAGGGAGTTAGAGGGTTTTACATAACTGCCTCTAGGCTGGCAGGCGTTAAGCTCCAGTGACCCTCTTAAAGAGGGTGAACACCAACACAGTGGCAGGAGATGCATGAAGAGATGAGGGACAGACACATGAAGACAAAGATGAACAAAGAGTAAAGTGAGAAACAGAGGAGAGTGGCGTGGAGGAAATTTGGGGTAAAGAAGGCTAATTGGAGGAAAAGCAAGGAAACATGAAGAAAAGGAAAACAGAAAAAGACAGGTATTTAATGTTCTAACTGGAGCTTTGGATATGTAAACAAATGTTTTCTCTTGTGCCTGCTGAATCATAAACTGAATAAATAGATAAGAATAAGCCGGGTGGAGTGTTTGCCTCCCATGCCTGACTGGTTTAGTTGTTAGCCCACGGAGAAGCAAGGTTAAAACCCTGTCTAACTGGGAATACAATAAAAAAAAAGAACATATCCAAATCCTGTTCAGGGAAGTGTGTCAGAGGATAATATATACACTGAGTCATAGTAGCTTTGGATACAAGTCAGGTTTTAATCACTTAACATTAAATCTTATGTCACATTAAAACTTAAAGTTGTGCATGTTTCAGGGGTGTATGACAGACTGACATTTTCTTTGTTACTACACTAACTCCGGCACTGCACTATGTCCTGTCAGAGTTGTTAACAATATCAAAGCAGTGTTGATATTTGATGCTTCATGACAAAGCGACTGAGGAAATGAAGAGGGGAAGATGATAAAAGAATTATCCAGTGAAAATCTGAAATAAAAATAAACATTTTCTGATAGAACTACTGCTGTTTTCACATAAAAGATGTACAACATGCTTGTCAACAAAAGGTTTTATAGTCCCTTACGTACGATCATATCTGAAGTGTTCATCTGGAATTTTATAGAGCCTGTATCAAATTACCTTGAGCTGCTGCTGTACTCATTGCTTTAAGAAACATAAAAATCATTTTCCCACATCATCTTGTGATCTGATTGATTCAGCTTTCATTATTGCAATGTAAGTATTGAATTTAAATGATTTCTCCTTTTTCGATTTACACTCAGGGTTATATGAGAAGAATTTTGAAACCATTCATACAGTCTTCATTACAATCTGATGCAAGAGATACATACATGTGTCGAAACAATGCTAATGGTTAAAAAAAAATGTCATTAATTAATTTCAGTAATGCAGTGTGATAAAACAATGTGGAATGTGGTCGGGCACATGACTTACTTGTAGGCTAGTGTGGCACTGAAATGCTGCTTGATGTAGGCCTCCAGCACAGTGTTGAAATGCTGAAACTTTCTGTCAGCGATGAGACCTATGATGTATATCTGGGAGATAGAAGGGAGGAACAAAAAATAGAAGTTAAAAGTTTACACAGCGGTACAAATTTAGATAGCATGAGAGAAGTCGTATCTGTAGAATTACTTGATTGACATTTTATTTACAAGTAGATGGACAGGTAGGTACAAAGATGTTAGAACCAATACAAACAGAGACAGCTTGTCAAAAATCAGCTGCATTTAATGAGGCATATAGACGCAGCCAGGCTCATAAGTCGTCACTATGCGGACAAATACACACACACACACACACAACACAACTCTACACACACTCACCAAGGCGTCAAAAACAAGAATATCATAGTCGTCGGTCTGAGAGTGCTCCATCATGATGTTAAACAAGGCATCCAATGTGTCCTGCAGAAACTAGACACATACACAAACAAAATGGAAACACTGCCAGAGCTCTCATAACACTCTGAACATATTACATAAATACACACTAACCTTGACCACCTCTTCTCCATCAATGATCTTGAGTTTCTCAAGATTTTCTTTAAGGAGTTCAGGCCGAGTCCTCCACTTGAGCAGGCCCAATAAACCCACTAGAGTGAAGAAAAACACTGTCTTTTGTTTGACTGTCCAGGTACAGGATATAGCACATGCTTAGAAAGAAAAACTGCTGTTAACAATATAAACAATGTCCCTGGTGACATTACCATTAAGTAAAATACACATAATATTCATTATATATAAGAACAGCTTGAGAAAACCACTTTCAATCACCTTTTTTTAAAAAAAAATGTAATATACATTTCTTTCTTATTCAGCAGATGACTAAAAGAAAAACATTCTGAAAACAACCATGAAAAAATGCTAGTTGTCCCTCCATCGATCTATATTTATCATTTGGACAAAGCAAACAATTTGAAGTCTTTATGCAGAATAAAAGAATGACATTATAAAATAATACATTTATCAGTCCAGTGGTGGTGAAAACTAGCTGTAGGTTGGCTTTCTTTTTAATATTTCTCAGTTAATGCTATGTTTGCCCACTTTAGTTATAAAGGGCAACAATAAAGCAGCAATTTGTCAAGTAACAACGTGTCACATTAAAAATCACTCTGTCCCTGATTTGTAAGACTTACAGATGGACATTCTAATCCACTGTTTCTGTCATTAATTCTGCTACAGTTTGACATGGGGCATATTTCTATGTCTCTGAAGGGATGCCCACTTGAAGTTCACTGTTGTCCCTGTCCAATAATTTCCAAATCACCAAGCCAGGCAGCACATCTGGTGGGTGGCCCCAAACAACACTGTGTGTATGCATGTCTAAGAGCCTGTGTGTGTGTGTGTGTGCGTGTGTGTGTGTGTGTGTGTGTGTTTCACTGTCTATGCCAGAGGTACAGGTGATTAATACTGCAGGATAATGTTCATTATAGTGATGGACTGGCTTCTTCGGTAACAGCTGTTACACTGCACCTGTGTCTGATGCACATTACTGTCTGGAGCGTCCATGTGTGTATGCATTTGTATGGGTACTTAAGTGTGTGTCAAGGTGTGTGGCTTGCTGCCAGAGCATGTAAGACAGAGTGGAAACCTTCCTTAACAAGTGATGCCAGGCAGACCAAACCCCACCTCTTGTAAACATTGTACTTTTTAATGGACATCTCTCTCTCAAAACATGAGTCTATGGGTTTGACCTTTCAAGGTCACACAAGGTCAAACATCATGATGAGATTTTGGAGCCTATAGTTTCTGTCAACAATAGTAACTGGGTACTTATTACCACTCAATTTGGAGTTGCGACCATTTAAAATCCTGTGACCTTGGTTTTGACCATTCAAGGTCACTCAAAGTCGAAAGTCATGACACCATTTTGAATCTTGTGCCAGGTTTTCTATCTGTCAATGATCGTAACTAAGTCTATTTCTACTCATTTTCTCATATAGTCCATTTTAGTTTATTTTTAGACCCCCAAACTCTTGAGTCAACAATAGGCTAGAATATATATGCACAAGATGCAGAAGTTTAATAGTTCAAAGGTTGTATCCAAATTATAATTGTGACCTTCATTGTGACCTTGAACTTTGATCTAGATTTTTCAAGTTTGTCCTTCAAGGTTCTCATGTTAATGCGTATCAACAGTGAAAGCAAGATGCTATATGCAATGTTGAGTATACAGAATGAGAAGGAAATTCCTATTTGGCATATCTCTGATCATTGCAAAAACACATTTTTGGTTACCTTGACCCTGATCTTTGAAATGTTATGGGATCTATTGTGGACCACCTTACACATTTACTGAAAAACCTTGTAAACTGATCCAGATGTTTTTGTGTAAAGTTACTGACCATCAAAGAAACACACACAGACAAAAAAAAACCCACAAACGATACTCTCACCTCCCCTTTGGGGGGGTGGGGTAACAATACCCTTGTCCTCCCCCTCTGCAGGGGCAGAGCAATATATACAACTGATGCATTTACACTTTATTCCCCTTTCCTGCGATGGTAAAACATGCACACTGTGGTGAAGCTTCTAGCTAAAATAACAGTAACACAGACTCACCATCCCCATCACACAGAACAAAAGTTGACATTGAGATAAACCTACATGTGCCCTCTACCAATTTCACAGTTTACTGCTGATTTATTGCTTTAGGCTGACCTTATTGCTTTGTGGAAAGAAAATGTTAATTAATGTTTTTAACCTGTCAGAATTAATTTCAAACACCCTCCTCCTCATATTTTGTACCTTAACCTTTCAGAAACGTACTTCCTGTGTAAATGTGTGTGCTTATAGTAGATGTGTGCTAAAATGTGCTATCCTTCCAACTCGCTCCCTAGAGTTACTTAATGTCAACACAATGTCACCAAGTGTCTATATAAACCTTTATTAACACCTGCCCCACACATATACACACACTTACCATTCTGAGTGAGCTTTGTGGAACAGACCAGAGTGGAGATAGTGAAACTGTCTCTAGAGCTGACAGATAGGCCTCCTCCACTTCCAGACACACTGCTGGAACTGCGGCTCAGCGTTGCCCCCTTGTGGGGGTCACCATGATGGTGGCGGGTGGAGGGAAATGACAAGTAGGAGCTCACATCCTCCATGCGCTTGCTGTCACCCTGACAGGACAACATGATTGAGTCATTTTTAACCCATCACCAGAACAACTTTACTCAGGAGGACACAGATGGTTTGGTGGATGTTTCAACAGCAGTGAGGCAAAAATTATAATTCCTGCATTTAGTCAAAATGTCTTGATGCCATTTTGGGAGCAGTATACAAAGGCAAAGTGGGGTTCAACACTCAAGCAGTAATTAATCAGGCAAACCCCAAAGGACAGAATGACAAATAGTAATTGAAGTTATTAGGTACACAACAGTTAAGGCTACTGCAAAACTTTAACACTTATTTTAACCCCTTAGCATTCCAGTGTGATTGTGCTTATAATGCCAGAAAAATGCCTCTCTAAATTAAAATGACAGCTGTTCTTCAAACATTTGGAGTACAAATAAAAGAATGAGCTCTTTGTAAAGGTAACACTGTAGTCTGGACTAAAGCACACACATTTGCTGTTTATTTTACATGTAAAAAGCTGTTGAATTGGAAACACTAATATATATATATATATATATATATATATATATATATATATATATATATATATATATATATATATATATATATATATATATATATATATATATATATATATATATATATATATCTTCTTTGTGTGACAAGAGTGTATGCAGCATGCAGCTGCATTTAGTATGCATGGACTGAAACACACCATTTACCAACAGAACAATGTCTTGGAACTTTGCAATTAAAAGTTGAAAACTTTTCTTTGTAAAAATTTCAGTTTTCAAGCATTTTTTTCTATGGATATGTGTATGCATTTTACAGAGGGGAAATTTGGACAGTTAATTTTTCCAAATTGGCCACATTTGGAAAATATTTAAAAATATATATATATTAGTAACAATTGAATGTTTCAAATACACATATTTTAGTCAAAATTGCTGACAATTTATATTTTACATACAAAATTACCATTGTCAATGGTAAAAAGAAAAAAAAGTCCAAACTAGTATTCTGGTCCAAAAATACGATTGTCAATAGATCCTGGTGTTCAGCAGCTAATCATGTATCCACCTGATGTGTGTGATCTAATTTGTTGCAACAGCAACAGATGATTGATCAGATGACAGACTTCAACAGTCAAGAGCCAAATTCATCATATTTGTCTTTTCTGCAAAACAACCTTTTCTGTATGTGTTGTTGCTGTTGAAACTTCAGCATATACGTATATTCAGAAAGAGGAGTGTGTTCGCTTACATTTGATATGCGACAAGTGGAGGTGCATTAATGTGGGAACTATATATTATGAAAATAATGTCATCAACATTCCAGGACTGGTAAGAGGTTAAAGTCATGGCTTGCATACAGGGATTCAATTACTGGATGGAACAATAATTCAAGCAAAAACAACACAATCAACCATATTTCTCTTTTCACAACATCAATATTGCACATTACAAAGGTTAAAGAAACATGCAGAATGAAGGAGGAGAAGTTGTGTTGTGTTCATTGCTTATATGTTACAGCTTTTGGTCAAAGATTCATTGAGGCATGAAACCTCAACTCCCCTCTTCAATGCCAAACCACTGAGTAATAACGGGAGAGTAGGTAGAAAATAGGGAGTAAGAGAATAAAGCCATGAGTGGCACATAGATCGAGAAAAATGCAGGGATAAAGAGAGATAATCGAGAGAGAGGGCACGTGGAGACCATCCATTAAGTCTTTGAGTGAATCACGAGTAATTAATCTTCATTGCATTTGGCATTTAATCAATAAGGGGATTCAATCTTAGCTTCAGCTCATTTGGCAGGAAATCTATTTTGGCTTCACTCAACCTGACTGGGTGGTCATAATCTCCCAGACATACTTACTATATGTTTAGACCAGCTTTGGTGATAGTTGTAAATAACAGACATTTTCAAATTCTTGAACAATTTACTTTTTTAGACAAATAATCTGCCTTCCTCAGCTGTGACTTCAGGAAACAACTCAGCACACTTGTATTCCTTTAATGGCATTGAGATTAATTCTGTAAAGTATGTAATGCAAATTATTTTCCTGCAGAAGTTTAAGTTGAGGTCCAGGCCTAGGCCTTTTTGCTGCATGTGATCCCCTGCCCTTCCTATCCACATGATATCCCAAAATGTTGTGGTTTAGACTAATTATTCGTCTGACCATCAAAAAAGGCATCAACTGGTCACATCTTAAAATTCCCTGTTGTTTATCTACTTTTACTAAAAAATTACACATTAATGTTGTCTATTAACCTAAAGCATTCATAATAGGAAGCTCATTATTCTGATGCAGAATACTGTAACTCTACAAGCTTCTGGACAAAGTAGATGAGATTCACACATTCACTTTCAAATCAAGTCTTCAGAGAACAAAAATGTATTTACTTTACTTCTTGTTTGACTGAGTATTAATAAAATCTGTATAATAAATATGAAACCAGAGCACAGTCATTATTATGTGTTAACAAAAGTCTATTTTTCTGACCTTAAAGACAACAAGGTCGTGCAGTCCATCTTGTAAAACTGTCCCATCCTCTTTCATTAGACGCACAAAGGCCATTGCGAAGTTCTTCTCACCCTTGTCCTTGGCTGGAGACAAACAAATGGATGAATGTGTAAACAGTGAAAGAGACGGTCAGGGGAAAGACACATTAGGGAACAGTGAGACAGGAGGGAGTGATGACAGTTCAGGCAGAGGAGGAAGAAAGACAGCTGATTTGTATAATCAAGTGTGTGTAATGATGCCTTGGTTTATTTTATAAATTGCCTCCAATCATTCAAGCCTTTCAATGTCACATTATAATCAGAGGATCAGATAAGCAGAGTTTAGAATGTGAATGTCTGGAGCAGAACAGACAGGCAAAAAGGAAAACCTGTTACTCACACTCCAGTGATGAGCGGTGCCTGAACATGAAACGTAAATGAATTCTGTGCATTTCTTCCAGAGGGACTGCCACCTGGAGGGTATTTAAAGTTAGTATATTTTAGAAAACAGCAAAAATTGCAGTATTCTTAGAATGTTAAAGATATGTTTTGACATGGTGTTTAATTACAATGATCAGACATCTGCTAAAGAAGGAAGTGCAAACTAACAATTAACCCTAACAGGCACTGCCATAAAACACATATACGCAGCTACATCTCACAAACATGACAAAAATGTGAAAAAGATAAATATTACATACAGTTTAACAGATTAGATTACATTACATTACATTAAATTAAACTAAATATTAACACAGCTTACTACATAATGACTACATATGTCTCTAAAGACATATTGTATATATAGATTACACGTGTATAAGTCACTGTTTTGTTCTAAATATCACAAACACATAAAAAAAGGTTTATTTTAAGGAGTGATCCTTGAGTCGTGTGGTGGAATCATAAAAGTCTGGTACCTGCTGACCCTAGACCTTCACAACAAAACAGCCTGATTCTAATGCAGAATTTCAAACAGAAGGGGTTCTGTGTTCCTCAAACCCTACTCCTGACTCCAAAACCTTGACTACTGAATGAGATGCAAAAACATCAGAAAATACTGTGGACTGGTGAACAACACTGAAAAACTACAGTGGTTTAATACTTTGTATTCTGGAGATATGTGTCATCTCTTGTCGACGTCTGTTGCATCGAGACTTCTGACAAAAAAACGATGCATATGAAACTCCCCCACATTGTCACACCAGTTCTTTTTCACCGTTTCCTCAAGGCTGCAGTTGGCCCTCCTACCAGGACACCTTTTTCTGTCACACTTCATTTTGCCAGTTGACTTTCCACAGCAACAGCCTGAGAACAGCCAGGTTTCTTGGCAATAAACTTGTGCAACTGACCTTATTAGTGTCTTATTCTTTGGACAACTATTAGATCAGAAGCTTTGCCTATGACTGTAGCATTAACATTAACATCCAAATGACTTGAGAATGGATGGAATTGTTTGTGCACAATTGTGCAGGCAAAATTAATGTTTGTGCACAAACCGTTTTTATGTATTTTAACTTTTACTTTTTGAAAGTAGGTCACGCAGCATCCCATCAAAATCTGAATAACTCAAAAATGGTTGGAATCATGTGTTTCGTTTGTGCAGGCAAAATTAACGTTTGTGCACAAACCGTTTTTATGTTATTCAACTTTAAATGTTTTGAAAGTACATTACACAGCACCCTGTCAACATCCAAATGACTCAAAAATGGTTGAAATCACCAAATAACAAAAGAATGGTTTGTACACAAACATTAATTTTGCCTGCACAAACTTGCATAAATGAATCACAAATGATTCCATTCATTTTTGAGTCATTTGGATGTTGACAGGGTGCTGCATAACCTACTTTCAAAAAAATCTAAGTTAAAAAATATGAAAACAGTTTGCACACAAAAATGTATGTTGCCTGGACAATCGTGTACAAACAAAGTAGAAATATTCCAATCATTTTTGAGTCATTTGGATGTTAATGGGGTGCTGACTGACCTAAGGTCACCAACCTATTAGTTAAATGTCTTAAAAACAGTTTGTGCACACTCATTTTGCCTGCACAAACAATGTGTTTATTCATATTTTCAACATATGGGGTGCCAACTTCACCAGGTTTACTTTTACTTACTGGCTTATGGACCAAACCATGTCACAAGCCCAGCTTGTATTATTATAAAATTGTAAAACAAGCTGAAGTTGCAAATATGGTAATGTTAAACATGTGCTGTTTCAACATTCTAGAAATCTGTTTACTGACTAATTTGATCTACATGTGCTCATAAAATTTGTAAGCCAACTAAATGTACCTTTTTGGCACATTACTCTAACTTCCTGAGATGTAAATACTACTACTACTACTACTACTACTACTACTACTACTAATAATAATAATAATAATAATAATAATAATAATAATAATAATAATAATAATCTAAATAAATAATCATGCACCTTAAACGTCTCCATCCAGCGGGGCTGTTTGACTTGGTAGTAGATGACCGATCTGTACTCACTGACCCCTTTATCCCCTGCTCCCAGACAGATGGAGTTCTAGGAAAGGAGAGAAAGATGTATGCCCAAGATGGATTTTCACTCTAGGATAAAGCCACGTGAATGTGGCCTTAACTATGAGTGGGTGAGTAAGTGTTTGATAAGTGCCATACTTGCTTACTGGCCTGTTCCACCTCAATCTCTTAAACACTCCACACACACTCAGAGCAATGCCAGTTGAGACTAATCCTTTTCCTGTTCAAATACACTCACACTAATAAACTCTGTGACCTCATCTGTTTGTGCTTTTTACCTGTATGACTTTGCCCTCCTCATCACAGACCCACATGATGACTTCCACATTTTTCTGAGTGGTTTTGTTGTACTTGTCAAAGTCGCCTCCCTGCAGTGTGAGGTAGATGTCATTTCTAACGTCTCCAGGCATGATGATCTCAGGGAAGCCCAGTTTACGTGCCACCACAGTGCTGCGGTCCACCAGGTGAGGATACTCCTTCCTTATCTGTACTATGTCTCCTACCAGTGCCTTCATTGTTACCCACAGACCTGACAGGAGGGGAGTACAAACACATTTGAATAACAGCATATATTTCTTAGGGCCTATAATGGTGGTTTAGTGGAGGAATTGGTGATGTATTGTTGTACTTGTTGTGACTAATTGATGATGAATAGCAGTTGCATAATTTTGAGTCTAATTATAATATTTAGAAAATAGAAAAAAGTGGTTTATGAAGTCAAGACACATGATTTTACTAATAATGGATGACAACCTTTTAAGAACCTTATTTCCACAAAACAAATGGTCTATTCAACCAAAGAGTATCTTTTCTCTCTGAGGTAGAAGGGTAATGTCAGGACAGTTTTCTATTTCATCCAGTTAGATGTTGGTACAAGGTTCTGTTAACTGCCGAGAGCAAATCTTTGAGCCAATATTTCATAGCCTTGTGTATTGTGTAAGCGATTCTTCCCAGTGTGAAAAACCCTGCTTCCCAGGCTACTATTAACACTGTAGGGCAGGTAATTAATTCATTATCTATTTATTTAACCTACATTTAACCTGGCAAGTTAGTTGAGAACGGATTCTCATTTTCAACAATAATTAGACAAACTCACTCGAGATGTAGCATTATGACGATGAGAGGCTTAAAACAAAAACTTTTTTTTCCGTACTTGATTTTTTTTTTTTTTTTTGAGGTTGAAGGATGATCAACAATAAATTCCAATAATAATGTTGAGAATTTAGTGAAACAAGTAGATAGATAGATAGTAGATTCTAAAGGTATGATACAAAGATGTAGATTTTTTATTTATTTCTGCAGCTAAGGAAATTCAAATTAGGACATTTCAGAAAATGTCTCCTGTTGTAGAAAACAGAACACAAAAATATCAATGCCACTTCTGGGGTAAGTATGAAGGTACTGCAGCCATAGTGGTTGTCTGGCTCTGTCCAAATAGACTATGTTAAATTAAATCCCATAACTTATCCTGTTAAATCAGAATATAAAATAAATCAAATCGACTCGTTGCCTAGTAACTTCAAAAAGTGATAATAAATTTAATCAGAGTATTTCCCAAAGTGGCAAGCTATCATTTTAAAACCAAATGAATGAATAATAAACTTCAAGGTCTGTTAATACAGTATAAAATCTAATTTCAGACATTTTAAGATTTTGTCACGACTGACAAAAGTACCTGAAATTTGAAGTCTGAGGGCTGAACTTTATGTTAGCTCCTCTTCAATATATAAAGTGAGGTTTTGTCAGGGGAACATAGTAGAATATTGAGAGAACTCCTAGGACCTCGGTGAACCAGAAATATCAAAATGTCTACTGCAGTCACAACTGATTGTCTATTGGTCTAACCTTTAATCAATGATATAAATACAGGTTTTCTGTTGATAAAAGAGAAGTGAGACAAGGTATTAAAGGAAACAAGAAAAGAATAAGGTATTGTGACAACAGGCAGAAAGCAATTGGAAGAGAAAGAAACAAATGGGTGAGCCAACTATGCCAACGCATAGTTGGTGAAATCTAGACTATGTCACAAACCTACATTTTCAGTGCTAACCACAAATCAAAAGGGAAAATACTACATGCATGCATGCATGTAACATGTCTGGTGGCAGTACTGTCTAGTGAGGAAAGAGAGATTAGAGGTCATGAATGTTAAGAGCATGCATCTGTTGGCCTCCGGTGCTCTTTCAAAATCTTCCTCTTTCATATGTCGGTTATGCCCAGAGCCTTCAGGACACAAAAATGACCAAAACAAATAGGCAGAATGACAGTGGAGTCCAACATGACGGTTACTCTATAAGAAAATAGACAGTGGCTGTCAAAGGCACCCATAAACATGAGGTAGTGGGCAGTGTGACTGGAGGCTGGTGAGGGAGAAATAAAGGGTAAGTGATATGAAAACAGAAGCTCAAGGGTGTATTCTATCCTTCAGGATAAAGGCCTTCATTGTCACCCACATCGTAGAGTGAAGAAGCAAATTAGCAATGTGCAATGGTGATTTCATCTGACCACAAACAACTGCAACTCATAGGTGCCTTGATGCACACAGAACTACAGGTGTTTGTGGTGGTATGATGTAGGAAAAAGGAAACAGAATGAAAAAGGTGTGTGTGTGGAATAATACCTTGGCCACCACTGTCTCCTCGTAATGCTGTCACTTTGTTTAGTAAAGTGTGTAGAAAGTCATTCTCAGCAACTACCCTGGAACCAAATAAACAACCAGGAAAAGCATGAAATCCTAAAATTATGGTGATTTCCAAACATAAATCTGCAGGAGCAGTATTTCAATTACAGGGATTTTGAACTGGGAAGGAGAAATGATGACATACGGGAAAAAAGGAATGAAAAACTGCTTTTCCTCGTCACATTCAATCTTTCCTTTGATGATATCACTAATGTCCATCACTGTCAAGAAGAGAAAATACATTTGTATATGATGACAACATCAAAGAAAAGTCTTAACTGTATTTTATGAAATGGATTCACATCAGTCAGCAGGGACAGTTTCTGAACTGTGTATAAACAATGTTCTCCATCACTCATTGTTTAGCTAACAAGTCACAACATCCTTGATAAGTCTTTAATGGTGAAGTTATGGGGGCATGTGAATAAATGAATAAGGTGGCAAAAAACAAAAAAATAGCCCAGTAACATCAATATTTTAGCGTGTTTGTGCAGTAGTCAGCTGTAGTTGCCACGTATAATATACATTATGAAAACATGGTTATAATTAGTAATGCACCAATCAGCATTTTTTGGCACAATCATTATACCGATCACCAAAAAACTTGATCTGCCAATTGCTGATCAGTGAAGGAATTTTAAATGCCCATACCTTTCATTTACGTATGAATAGTTACATCCCTAGATGCAACTATTTGATAGTTGCATCTAGGGCTGCAACTATCGAATATTTTTGTAATCAAGTATTCTGTCGATTTTTTTTCATTGCTTGATCGAGTAATCGGATTCAGTCCATTTTTTAAAACCCTTTAACTTCTAATGCATCTTTTGGGAGTGTTCTATATGTATGAGTTATTCTAAATATTCATAATTCTGAACATACAATCGAGCAAAACAAAGCAGTGAGTGAGACCAAAAATAAACGGTTTGGGATTTGTTTGTTTTTATTATGGTTTACACTTTTGTTGTGATTTTCCTCCTCCATGGCAGCTTTTAAGACAAATTCACAGCAGTACATTTACCTGCAATAATGCCTCAGGAGCTAAAGGGTTAAACTAGATCAATCAATACATGGGGATGGGGAAAAGACTGAAGTGTTTTGAGTTGTGTGCCGACATCCGAGCAGAGGCGCACGTGCCTGGATGTGTGAAGCAGTTGTAGCCTAATAATTACACTACCTTGGTACATTTGCTAAAAATAATTACAACATGTGAGGCGACATGCTAATAGATGCTAGTACTCACGAGTCCGCTTTGACAAAGTGCCGTTGAAGTGTGGATGCATTCGGTTCAGGTGTTGTAGAAAATACGGCAGTGCTAGGCTAATGCTAATGCTATTTAGCCGTAGGTACACTGTTGTGTTACGCAGTGCTATTTTTAGGTAATATCGGCCTATTACGATCAGCAGCCGATCGATCTTTGCAACACTAGTTATAATCAATGAATCAACCAACAACTTAGACCAAATAATATTATAATTTATGTAAACAAATGCAAAATACCAACAAAAAAAGCCACATAAGTCTTTGTTGTTGTTTTTACAAATTTCCATTAACATATAAGAAGTGCGATCTGCATAATGGGGGATCCCACACACCCAGCTCATGGATCGTTTGAGCCCCTCCCCTCAGGTAAGAGGCTGCGGGTAATCAAGGCCAGAACCACCAAGCTCAAGTGCATTTTTTTCCCAGAGGCTGTCAGACTGGTCAACTCCTTGTAATGTTGATGCACTGTTGAGCTCCTTCACAACTGAAACACTGCTGTTTTTATTCTGTTTTAACATGCTGCTGATTTTAAACTTGCACTGCACATTTATTCATTATTTATTATTAGGCGTTATTGTTATTGTCATGTTTTACTGCCACTGTTTTAATATAAGACTAATTTCTATGATGTGCATTGCTGGTCCTGAGTACAGCTTTCGTTTATTGTGTATACAATAAATCGAACCTTGAACCTTGAAATAATGCTGTCAAAAAATGTATTACTGAATGGATTACTTAGCAGCAAATGTTTAAGACAGCCAATAATAGATGTTATCAGCTCTGTTCAAGTACCTGCCACCCCAAATGGTCGCCTCAGGCCTTGAGTGCACTTCTTGTTGCTCTCTTTCAGGTCCATCCTGCCTACTCTCACTATCTGACAAATTAGATAAATCTTCTCTCTGCTCAGGTCCTTATTTCCCAAGTCCTGAAAAAACACAAGAGGATCAGAAGAGGACTCAGGGGGATAAAAGGTTAGTGGAAAAACAGGGTGAAAGGAAACCAAACATCAAACAATAACGAAAATCCAGTTCTCTGAGGGGAATTCACTCTGAGCTACAATATGAATTGATGAGGTAAGAAAATAGTATGACAGTACCCCCTTGTGGCCACTTACAGTAAAGACCACCTTCAGGTTGTTAAGCATGTCAATCTCCTTTGGGAAACCTTTGCTGCCCCACCGTACCAAGTAGTTCTCACTGTACAATAGAAAATACAAAAAAATACACAAGACATGTTACACTGTTACAAAACTGACAACTGAATATATATAGGACATCACACAGACATGCAGTGTGCTGTGTTTAATACATGATTTCTGAAAAAACTAAGGCTCAAGAGTGTGTGACAGTGCCCCCTCCTGTAGAACATTTTCTCTGATGTATAAAAATGAGTAAGATACAATATTTGCTGCAAGGTACAGACAACTGAATAAAAGCTGTGGAAAAATACCTTTCTATTGTATTTTTTGACATGCGGCTGCTGTTTAATGACTATAAATTTACCCTCACAGAGTCAGAATGTGAAGGTATGGATTGTATGAAAGAAAGAAAAGAGCATTTAACAAATCAATCAAATGAGTAGATGAGACCTTAGTGAATGGGCAGTAGGATAAAAGGCAGGAAGGCAAAGTCAAATAAACTGCTGTGTACAGTATAGAGGTGAAGGAAAAGATAATCAATCCAGGTCTGCCTGCTGCAGCTCAGACAGAGATACACCAAGTATGACAGTGAGTGACAGGACATAGCATCAGCACTGTCAGACTCCACACAATACTGTCAGTCAGTATCTGCTGCTCTATAATTTGTTTTTTATTTTTTTTTAATCCTTATTTTTGGTGGCATACCATTGTTCTAATTTAGCATCATGCTACAAGTGAATAGAGGACAAATGAGAAAAGAAGAGGAAGCTATTTAAATATGAAGAAATGAAGCAGAAATGAAGTCTGTGTTCATGTGAAATAGACCAAGAAGTTGAGTGTGAGAAAAGCATTGGAGGTTATATTTTACAGATACTCATTCTTTTGCTCACAGATATACAGGTTTAAGCCACTTAATCTTGATTTTTCATATATCATTATTACCTGCAATAAAAACATTACTTCATCACACCTGTTTCTCTTTCTGCTGGCAGGTAGGGCATCAATCAAGGATGAGCATCTTTAATTTTAAATTGTTCAAATGCGGTTGCTCACTGTACAATGAAGCATGAACAACAGTCGAGGCAGCCATAGATTGAATAAGGAGAGCAAGCTACATAGCAAGAAAATATGTTGTGGAACATAAATAGATTAATATTACTTTCTGATTTTGTCACAGTCATTACATTCTCAAAATAATAACAAAAACCTGCAACAGGTCTGTGAAAGGTGATAGGCTAACAGATCTGTGTGTAGAAGTGTGTAAAAGCATCTGAGTGTGTGTGTGTCTGTGAGTGTGACTGAGACAACAGTCAAGAGCATAGAGCCTTTCAAGACAGCCCCAATATGCATTATATCTAACTGTATTCATCGTGAAATTTACAAAAATGTGTTTTCATAACTGTTATGGGGTGACAAGTGAAGCCTTAGTAGCATAAATATAATAAAAACAATAAACTGACATTCTCATCTGTTTGGCAGCTGCTGGCTCAGTCAGTCATTAATGGGTAGAAGGAAAACGAAAGGGTATGAAGGTTGATACCTGATGATGGTCTGTTTGATTGGGTCATAGAGGGACATAAAGAGCTCTGAGTCTTCTCCAATACGACACACAAAGTTTCTGACAAAGACATAAAGACTATGGGTGGGAGATGACTGGATCCGTGCTGAGATTCCACAGTGGTCTGTCTGTATGTTGGACTGTAAGAGAAGACATTATTTTAAGATTAGAAGATGTTTATGATTAACTTGTGACTGGTGGAAAAAATATAAAATGCTGAACAAACATTTACATAAAAAAAACCCCAAAAAAAAAACTGTTGACTAGTAAAACACATTTAGCTGATGCTTGTTTAATTCAAAATAGCAGCATATGAAAAATATAATAGTACTTTCAATTCCTACAATTGAAACCATGTGGTAGTAAATTCTAACAGGAGCTTTTTGGTATAAGTTAAATCACAGCATAGAGAAAGCATCTTTACTATCCTTGGCTCAAATGCATAACTGGCCTAACTGTATGTATTACATTTTTAGGAAAATAGACTAATTTAACCAATAAAACAGATAGATCCTGTTTGGGATAAGTTATACTTTGGAAATGCCCTGGAAATATCCCACTTTCGGGGGCTGATCTGTATCCTCTGGGTGCTTTTCTAGTTATCCATAAAATCCTCATTATAGACCAAGACACTATGATGTGTGTATGGCCTCATTTTTGGGGGGCTGCCCATTACACCACTCTCTCATCATTTCCCCTACCTGCTCCTCTTTGATGCGTTCATTGATTTTGGATGTAGCCTCCTCATGGGCTCGAAAAAGGCTGATAACACTGGCTTTCTCTGGGTCCAAAATGTTCCCATCCTCATCTCGAACCACCTGATCCAGCTCAAGGATCCTGTAGGAGGCAGGAGGACAGATGGTGACTGGTGAGATAGATCAAATGCAAATAATGAAAACAGGAGAAAGAAATAGCAGCAAGCAGAGGGTGAAATTGAGGAGGAAAGAATGGCAAAGAAATGGCGGAAGATATGGCTTTCCACTCATTACAAATGAGTGGAAAGGGGGCACACTGTAAACACACAATTTGTTTTTTGAATACACATACTTGTTGCCGTAGTCAATCTTGGAAGTGACTTTCTGCTTGAGCTCCTTGAATTCATCACTGGGCAAAGTGCCAGAGAGGAGCTGAGAACGCCACTCCATGAGCTCCCACATAAGCCTCTGTACCTGTTTCACACGTGGTTCTTTGTTGGCCTACAGAGGGACATACATGGTTTTATGCTGACACACACATATGCAGAAACAGTACTTATTTTGTTTTGTTTTTACCACAAAAAGTTGCTTCCACATGCTGCCCCATTCCCTCAGTGTAGTTGTCACCTCCTTCACCAATGGCATTTCTGCTGATATCACCACCTCTTCATTGCTATAGTTTTACACACCATCCATAATATTATCATCAATTGGAGAAAATGCATTTACAGATAGACATTTCATTTCACTTACTCTCGTTTTTCAATGATGACCTCCTTCAGATGGACAAAACTGGCAGGAAACACTCCCTAGTGATGAATGTTTGTGGGGAAAGTGAATAAACTAAAAAGAATATAATCTATAACTTTACCAATTCCTAAAACTAGAGTATAATATTTCCTATAGATGAGTTGGACAGTCTAAATAATACTGATTATATTTTATAAAATTTGAAATTGATGTGCTCAAATGATATGTGTGCAAATGTACCTGTTGGGCTTTGTTCCTGGCCAGGTATCCTCTGTACCATCCTGAAAGACAGGTAGGTGCACAGTCCAGTGTTACTTTATTATGGTCATAGTATCATATAGGAAGAGTTTACATTTATATCACCCTATTATCACCCTATTATTCTGTACTATACAGTAATTGATATGAAATAATATAAGCTTAACTGAAAAAATGTTTCACTAAATAACCAGCTGTGTAAATACATACTATCTATCTAATATGGTGTTTTATTTTAATATTATTATGATTATATATTTGCTATATACACTGGAAGCTGATTCTATTGTAACACAAATATATTGTATAAATATCAAACAACATAAACATAAGCATTGTATTCAATTAGCTTGATGAAAGTAAAGGGAAAAAAGAAAACAGACTGCAGCTGGAGTGCTCCACCTGCAGTCTGGGTGTTCCCATCATGGTCAAGGACACCTATCGGGGCATTCCTGGTAGTGTTTCATCGACTAATCGCACAGAGCTTTGCAAGATATGCTGAGTATCACGTCATTTCGCCTTCCATAATGGTAACTTATAGCACAGATCAACGTCCTTGATATATATCAGAGTAGTGATATTTCCATAGACCCCCAGAAATATGCACCTTATTCCAGGCCATGAAGGAGTTAATTGGAGCCCCATCAGAAGCCATTCATTTCTATTGCAGCTGACCCAGGAACACCAGCAGTAAGTTAATAAAGATATTGTTATCTTTCACTTTAAGTGTATTTCCTGTGTTAGTGGATATGTACGTTTTAAACCATGTGGCCATTGGTTAGGGTCAGATTATGTACTAATTCAGATCTAAACAATTGTTATGTTCTGTTTTCAGCTGTAGCATCATGTTTAGTTAGCTTAACTTGTCCAGCTGTTGAAATTTAACCAACTCCAAAAATGATGAAGTTTCTAAGGTAAGGTAATGTCAAGTATGAATCATTTTATAGATTGTTTACAGCTCACTTATGGTGTGCCTATAATGATGCTCTTAGAGCATCTGTTCCAAGGTGTGGAAAGTGTGAGTTGTCATTTTGTGATGTGTAATGTTCCTACTTTCCATGGTTTACTGAAGATTTTTTTTTTATATGAGTTCAAGTGCAGATTCAAGGATCTAGAACTGAATGGTAATGTCTGTGATTGACTCTAATCTGAGTGACACAAGATAAACCTCCATCTGTTGGAAATACAGTATTTGCACAAACAACTACATGTATTTTAATTGCTGATCACTGACTTATTTTGTATATATGAGATTTGTTTTTATCTCTATGGCCTTGTGTGTGTGTGTGTTTTGTCTACTTGTGGAATTTGATTCTGTAAATAACAAATTAAAGTATTTAAACAGTTGTCTTCACCTGTATCATGGGCCATTGTTTTTTATGTTTTGTCTTAAAAAAAAACCCTCTATTGTACATACAAACTGCTTCAATCATTGCTTAATAAAAACCTTGTTTATTGAACAACTCTTGTACCAGGCATTATTTAATAAATAAAATCAATTGCAAGTGTGATCAAACAGTTTTTGCATAGTTACTTTTGTTACTATATACATCTGAGTATTCAAGCAAAATGGGTGTTTTTGACAATGGTCCAGCTATACTGTAGCTATAGTTCAGCAAGAAGGACAAAAAAGAAAAAACAAGGGGGCATTCCTGTCAATGAAAATGGGAACACCCACCAGCACAGAACACCCATGTGTGGCTGCAGCAAGATGATATTGATTAAATATGATTAAATATTGAATTTGCAAGTTGGTGAAGTTCTTACCATCGCAGGCCTCCTGGATGTGAACTGCATCTCCTATTTCCAGGGAAAGATGTTTTTCTCCTTGGCCGACGAAATTCCATTTGACTAAAATGAAAATTATGTTAAAATGATTTTTTTTTTTTTTTTAAACTAGCAAAAATCGCAGTTTAATCAAGAAAAGTAGGTAGTTTAAACAAGAGTAACATTTCATTAAAAATAATGACACACACCTGTCAAAGACCTTAGGTGATAGTTGCTAGCTAAATCTTAATTGGCCAAGATCAGTTGTTGTACTGTCATTAATTCATGTCAACTAAAAATACTATTAAGCTATGAATGAAAGACACAATCATATTTACAAACACAAAACGTCTGTCATATTTTCTTCAAAATAAAAATAAATCTGTCTATCGTTTGGAGTACACTTTAACCACTGTTAACAGGCATCTTCGGTCCTGAGAGACCACATGACTTGAGAGTATCCGCACATCGCTGGGACATCAGCATGAAAAAATATGTTTTTCTGGGGCTTTTCTAGCCTTTAGAAAACTTTTTGACAAATAAAAAAAGTCAATGAGTTAAAAATATATCGAACAGACAGACTAGTAATTAGTAGGTGTTGTAGCTGGAAGTGTCCTGAGAAAGGTTTTTTGCTATTGTGGTCTATGTGAAAATTGCTTTTTGGGCAGCGCCTTATCAAATTTTTACAATACATCCATGCTGCCAATCTATCAACTGCCAAGATGGCTACACCGACTTTTTTCTGGTCACGTGACCAGCCTGGACCATCATCGATACGTGAATGATGGCTAGGGTTTTATAGCCAAATAAATAATAATAATAATAATAATAATAATAATAATAATAATAATAATAATAATAATAATAATAATAATAATAATAATAATAATATTGTAGCTATACATGTATGATCTGGTCAAAGGTTATATATATATATATATATATATATATATATATGTGTGTGTGTGTGTGTGTGTGTGTGTGTGTGTGTGTGTGTGTTGGGCTTCAACTAACAACTATTTTTAATAGTCGACTATTGAAACAACTAGTTGACTAGTTAGAATTTTTTTTCTTAAATTTAGCATGAAGTTGATTTAATTAGGTCGCACATGATAATAAACACAAGAAAGTTGGGTGCAATGAAAAATACATGTTTTATTGAACATCTAAAACCAGGTAGTCACAGTGCTGGGTGTGCACATCTGCCTTGTCTGCAGGAAGGGCTCCATGGCAGAGCATGAAATGGACCTTAAATATCAGACCCGAACCAGCCAGAGTCCAATTCAAATGATAAAAATTATGCCTAAACCCACTGGGTATCATCGGGTCCCATCAGGTTGGGTCAAATATTCCCAGTCATAGTCCACCTATGGCTGGGAATATTTGACCCAACCTCTTCTTCAGACTGCATGTATTTAATTTAAAATGTGTTTATCAGGCACAGTCTGACATAACACTCAAGCTCTCTTTTATAAAGAAAATACACAAAATGTACAATGTATGTCATAAAAACTGTATTGACTTGAATCATACTGAGGCGATTCAGACTCCATTTCATTCAACTGCTCGACATGTTTTCTCTTTCATCACGAGGTACTGTCATGCTGTACCTTACTGCTTTACAAACCTCTCCAGTAGATTCTTATTATTTATTCACCGTATCCAGGCTAAATTGGATACCATTAACCTGTGGCATTGAAAAAACAACTTAGCATTGTAGAAAATGTTGCATTGGCATTGTAACAGGTATTGGCATTGTAAAATGTCGAATGGAAAGATAAAATACAGACACTGAAAAAAGACAGTATTTTGGGAGGGTATTTTTGTATTATAATGTATTTTACAATGAAAATCAATTTTAGTCTAATCGTTGCAGCCCTATATATATATATATATATATATATATATATATATATATATATATATATATATATATATATATATATATATATATACATACACACACATACACCTAATTGTCAACAAAAAGGGTTTTTTTTTGTTTGTTTGTCATTTAAAAGACACAAAGGAAGAAAATGCATTTCCCAATAAAGTTTTCTTTCCAACTAATGCTCACAAAAGCATTGGTTAGCTAACCCTAAGGGAATAACAGGATTATGACACCTGTGCCAACACAAGAACCTGCATCAAACACATCAGTGATGCAGGAAGTAACCCCGCCCCCAGGGGAAATTACCTAAAAATTAAGACACCCAAATTAGGTGAGTAGCTGTTCTCAGCAGTCTGTTATGGAAAAAAGGTCCAGTCTATGGCAATAGCAACGAAATCGCCCGAACTAATAGACTTGGCAATTGTGATGTCACAGAACCAAACCACAGCTGCAAATGTAAACAGCAATGATTCCAGCCACTCTAACAATATCCAGAAGCTCTCTGACTCTACTTTGATAGATGGATCCGGAAGTGACGTTTTGTGACATGGTGTCGCAATGACTTGCCAACCCCATTGACTCTTTGCGCAATATAGCATCTGGTTAAAGTCGTATCCCGGATATGCTCTTGAGCACTTCCAGTCGAATACTTCCATGTTTTAATAGCACTCTAGGTTTGACAGCTGTTCAAAGATGACAACTTTTTACTCTAGATGTCAGCAGGACCTCCCAAGACAGTCTATTACGGATGTCCACCGACTCGTTCGGGGTGGGAAGCATCACACCCAAGAGCAACATTGGTTTCTGAAGTCACGGTTCGGTTCATTTTTGATACAGTATGGAAACAAAATGCATAACTATTTTGTTCCTCAGCACGATATTTATTAAACCAAAAAATTTTCAATATACAAATGGAAACAGTAAATAATTCAAAGTGCTGTACCAACAAGTTAAATGATATATTCTAAAATGATTAACCAAATGTTGAAATTAAAAACAATGAATTCCTTTTAAACAGTAAAAAAAAAAAAAATTTTTCCTACATCTTAAATCACTTTTCCATGCTCTTTTTGGAATGTGTCACCCTGAGTTACCAACACATGCTGTGTTTGCTGCGTGGTGTGTCACCTCCACTGGCTGGATTTCCCATTCATAGAAAACAACAGAGAAACTAGCCACTCAGAAAAGCCTGTCCACTACACGTCACGGAGACATTAGCGTCACCCATGTGGGGTTAAGCTTGTCCCCCATTGCAGTGAATCTGAAGTAGCATTAGCATTAGCATTAGCATCTACAAGAGAAGACGACACCACAATAGCTGCTGCACAAACTTGAAAAAAATGGCAGAGCAAACTGGTTCATGTGCTCTCTGTGGAAATAAAGTATGTTTATTTTCCTGAACGTTTTCAAAACAAGCGACGGTACAAAACTTAGCTGGATGCTACTCTGGGATGGTAAACACACAGAGCAAGAGGGGAGGGGGGAGTGTTCCTTCATACATTATGAGCTAATCAGAGACGCCTCATTACCGTCTCATGTACATCTATGAGGAAGTACCGGTAAACTCTGTTGTTCGACTTCAAGTCTTTTTTCTACCGTCACCTCCACATGATATACACATGGTCACAAGAGCAGGAATCAGGAACGAGTCTCATCAATATTAAAGAGTTTTCCCTTCACTACTTCAATTACGTAGAGGTATCCTCGTGAATATTAAAGAGCCATAGTGGCACATGCGTTGGCATACAAAAACATACAAACAAACTGGGCTGTACGGAACTGAATGTCTGTTTACAAGTGTTTGGTACAAATACATATACCGTTACGGCCTTAGTAAACAGACGCCATATTGGGGAAAGAGTCAATTAATCAACCTATCTATATGCTTAGAAGTATTTTTGATGATATTCTAAACATGTACTCGCTGTTACTGTGATGTTTACTCCTTTACCTTATCTGGCCTCTGTGTGTGTGGATACAAACCAATTAGAGAAGCACATCATGTCTATTTAGTTTTAAAGGTTTCTGCAGCTCCATATCAAGGTAGCAATCTTGAATTGATTACAATAAAATTAAAGTGGGAAAAGACATGTTAGATTAGATTGCACTTTATTGATTCCTTGGTCAAAGCCTTCTGGGAAATTAAGGGTCACTAGCACAACACCATATGTACACAAAAAAAAGGAAATAAGAAAATAATAACAATAGCTATTAAAAAACTGTCAATTGCATATTCAAGATACTAATATTGATAAACAAAAATATGTAAAATATATAAAAATGATCTTGTAAGTCATGTTGATTTTCCTGCGTGGTACTCTTAATATTAAAATTGAATAACCCTATTTTAAAATAAGGTGACAATGACCACTGAACTCTACCATCATCTTCTCGGCTTGATCCACTGTAGTACCAGGCTTCTTGTTGTCTAATTGCATGACCATATGGAGACTTTTAGAGGACTATAGACTGAGGAGGAGGTAACTAAAAAGAATAGCTCAAGATAATAGACAATGTTACTTAATTTATGCCAATTGGTGGAATTGGTTTCCAAGTAAGACAAAGCATCCATCCTGGTGTGTGTTTTACAAACAGCACAGATGCAGACACTAATAAAACATGACAAAATATGAATAAAGTAACAGAGTCTTCCAAGAACCAAAGTTCTTAACCCCTGTGCGGTCCTTCAGGTCAAAGTGAACCGATGGCTCACAAATGTGCCTTTTCATACGTACTGTATGGTGCCATTGCTAACTACTGAAAACAGTAAAATATCCTTAGGGGGTGGGGTGATGAGTCTATGGAACTGAACTTTGGAATCTGGGTCTTTAAGACCTGATTGTAGGACACAGCCTGTGCGCCTTGTACGAAGGACCGCACAAGGGTTAAATACAGGTGATTAAAAAATTGCAAGAATTTACATTTTGCACTGTTGTATCTTAAGAAGGTTCTAAGTAGAGTTTCAAAAATAATATAACAAACATATCTAACAAATTGGTAATTCCTTTTCAAAATTCTCCTCCTTCCTCATTAATGACAGTTTTATAGTATCAGTGGAAAAGTCTCTGGTGAATGAATACCTCCCTCCTGGTAGATTTTATTGTTGCATTGCATATATCTAATTGTATAGATCAGGTTTTTCAAGAAAAATTGCATTGATCATGTAGAGGGCTCCACAACTTATGTATCAAATATATGTTTGGGGCTATAGGGTTAAACTAATAACAGTGTAAGTCAGTAAGCTTGTGTAAACATCCTTAGTGTGTGTGACAGACTGCAATGGGACTAATAAGAGTGAATGGTTGCATGTGAATGATATTTTTTATATTGATATGTTTTACATTTTACTACTATTACTGTTTTTTAAAGATAACATCATGCAGCCCAATGACTACAGGTGGTATTTAGTACTAGTGCTATAACCTGCCACACTACATTTCTCCTGTTTGAGGTTGATATATACATTGTGCATTGTCTCTGTCTAAATAAATAAATAAAAAATTTTAAAAATCTGTCAAGGGAAAGTTTCTAAATAATGTCAAGAAACAAAAACAGGAAATCAGTTATATCTCAAGTATAATCACAACATATTAAGTTGAAATATTTGTCTGTGAAATGCCATGAGGACAAACATTTAGACAGCAATTAAATTGTTCACTTCATTTTCTTTTAGTTACATAATAGGCTACTGTATGTAGAGACGGTGTAAATGTATTATTACTTAGAGACTGTAATAACATTACTGAAGGTACAAGCTGGTGTTGTCCACTTGCATAAACCTACCATGCTATCATTTATTTCTGCACTAGTTTGTATTTACACAATAACAGTTTTTGCCTTTCAAGCAGTTACACCTCATGAATGAAAAACCTTACGTGTTAATAGCACATGGTTTTACAGTATTCAGATGTACAGTTTCAAACATATACAGACTTCCTTCCTTCTTCCTGACATTTGTTTGTCACAGTTGTACACAGAACATGAGATTATTCTTTGGTCCAAACCAGTATTAAATGACAAATTGTGTTTTTACTTTTCTAGATTTTCTGTTGCTAATTCACTCCTTTAATATGTCAACCATAAGTTTTAGATGCAACAGCTCCTGGGATGTTACATGAATTTTATCGGTTGAAATGGCAGCAATAAAATTACTGCATTTAGTCTGCAGCAGGTCAGTGATGACATGCTAACCTGTATCAGAGGACAGAAATATGCTATTTTGCAGTCTGTCTCGCATATCTAAGTGTAACACATTCTAATAATTTGCCATATTTAAGCCACCTATAAGATAAGCAACAGATTGTGAAGACACTCGGTCCAAAACAGTTTAGGATTTCATACTGATGCCAAAACCAATGCACTCAGATTTGAAATTCTAATTTCATTTATAATATGTCTTGAAGATTCAACATTTATGTGTTGCATAATCTGCAATGCATGGTGATTGCCTTCTAGCCATCATCTTTCAATCATCTCTCCAGCAGCTGTGTGATTTTGTTTATGATTTAATTCCCACATGATAACTAGTAGCACTTGCAAGTTTTTCTTGCACTGAAAGACCGTATTTTTAGATTATTTTAGGTCATATTTTAGTATTTCAATTGTGTATGAGGGCTGCATCTGGTGTGAATGTGTAAGCTCTGAAGGCCGTTAACACCTCACATCCTGTAAAGCAGGAAGAGATGATTGTTTTACCTTTTTCATTTGTACCAAAAATGGTTAACCATTTCATTTCACAACACACTAATAGTATTTTAAAGGTGCAGTCACACATACAGACAAACACCAGTGGATGAATATTGACTTACCAACACCATACCGCTCTGTTGTAGTCTTGGTCCAAGGGCCCATGATTGCATGAAGTCCTTCACCACTTTTAACTTTGAGCCTTTATTTCAGACTCTCCTTCTTGTTTAACTCTCTCTCTCTCTCTCTCTCTTTCTTTTAGGGTGTCTGCTCAACCTCTCACTTCTGCATTTGCTTTACTTTAAATGAAAGCACAGTAATAAGCCCATCCCCCTTCGTCTCTCTTCCTCTTCTGTCTCTCCTCTCTTCCTGCCTTCAGTCACTTTAGGGGAAGTAGGTGTATATACGGTGGATAGAGCACACAGGCCTGCGCAGTGAATAAAACCTCCATTTTGTTCACTTAAATGAACAGAGTAAGACACTGGTCCCCAACCAGGTTTGGTTTATGACCCCATTTTAACATCAGAAATTTCTGGTGATCCCTAGACATTCAAAACTGAGCCTTTGCTCAAATGTATCTGGTTTTCTTTATGGAAGAGTTTGCTATACTATGTTGAAAATAAACATGTATTTTAAATTATATTTAGGCTATATAATGTACATTGTTATGGACAGAGGCAGAAAAAAGCCACATTGAGATTATTTTGGTCAGGATACATACTTTTTACCTATAGTATTTTTAACTTCTTTATTCCATAATATATATATTTATATTCTTTGCACAATTGCTAACGTCACTTCCATTTCACTACCAATGTACATGCATAATTAGGCATGTGACAAATAAAGCTTGAAACTTGGATATGTACAGTCAGTCCAGTTTGTATTTACAAGGCTATAAGTTAATACTGAAAAACAATAAAACAACCTATGACTTATGAAAGAGCCACAGCATCTGAAACTGACCAGAATGAACATTTGGCAGATAAACTACAATAGTGCTTCACTTTCAGCTTCACAGTTTGCCATATATTTTATAGATTTTGATTCTCTCTCTCAACTCGCCATATATACTTTTTATTAGTTGAGTTTTATTTATTTGTTTATTTTTTAGAATTTTTAAAACAGTTACTAGAAATTTCAGGCGACACCAGTTGAATTCCTGGCAGCTCCAGGTGGGGCCCTGACCTTGAGCTTGAAAAACACTGGAATAAGAGATACAAGTAAGAACACCTGTGATTATGGGCTTGTATAATGACAGTTAATCCAATGCCAATTCTAATTCAATCTCAAATATGACCCAAACATTTACTGGATACAACACTGTAAATGTAGTTTTTCAACCTTGGGTGACTTATATCAATTGTCTACCAGAGGTCTTGTCTCACACTCGTCTGCTCTTGTTTTGTATCATCTCTCAAGAAGGTGAAATCAAAAGTGTTATAGAGAAAGTAACACCAGACACAACAGCTTGATGTCATGTTCATTTATAGAAAGCCTCATCTCATCCCTGCTTTGTCCTTTCTTCCCATTTCCCCTCTATCTGCCACAAGAAAGATACTCAGAAACCAATCACAGTTAAAGAGTTGTATTTTTATTGTTTCTGTTTGAAGAAATGCAATAAGCACTTCTAAAAATGTTCTTGAAGCACTACTGCATAAACATTACACTATAAAGTTTCTGTTTTAAGAAGTATTTATTTTAATGACAAGAAGAATTGGATGCCAATTTCTTATTCTGATGCGTTGAATTAATTATTCATACTAAGCCAGAGTTATAGCTGAGGTTTCAAACAAATTCATTCCCACTGACTACAGTATGTTCACCTTAATAGCATACCTCACACGATGTTGCCATGGTAACCACCAGCCTCCCATTTTCACAACACCCCCAAGACAATGAGAACTGGGAAAAAGAATTCTTTAAATATTCTTCACAAAGCCTCTTCCAAAGAAATCCAAAATAATAATATGTTTGATAGTTTTTCTATTTATTTATTTTATTTACTTTTTTTTTTTTTTTTTTTTTTTTTTTTTTACAAAATACTGTTTTATTCTGCCATGTAATATATTTGTTAATGTAATCTATGTATTTTTCCTAGTATTGAATAATTGAAACTTAATCAGTGTTATTGCTCCCTCTAGTTGACATTTACACTTGTGAAAATGTTTGCATTCAATATCATTCACATTTTTGGCCTGTAATATGTCTGGGATAATGCCTTGGATGACTAGAATGGTATATCAATAACAGTGATTATGCCTCCTAGTCCCCGCCATTTAAACTGAATTATTTCTTGGACAGACAGTAGTACCATTCAGGATAAAAAAAAAGCTGTCTTGCAAATTGACACATGCAAAGTGTCACAACTTGGTTTGCAAACAAAAAGATAGTCAAGATTGCTGACCAAAACCACATACTGATGTAAACTGTTTAATACCTGTTAATCCATTAATCCTATCAATATGTAAATTGCAGTTAGTCACCAGTTCATGGTCAAATATGACTCATTTGAACATTCAGAGGCTCCATAGTGATGTGGAAACACTGTTATCTTCTACAACATTCATTCAACAAGAAAACCTATGGAGTTTCATCAATGACAATGGATGGAGATATTTATAGCCTTGCAGAAAAATTCACTTTTACCTCAGGTTTTTGTGGGGTTTTTTTTCCTGATTTACTTACCTTTAAATTTAAATTGAGTTTTTATGAACATGTACATGCGCAGTACTAAATTAAATATTGTTGGAAAAACATGGATTTTTACTGAAAAAAGCAAAATACACAGGATAATATAATAAATGGTGATACATCATTTAAGAAAAGTAAAATCTACAAATTAATTTAAGAACTGACACAAAAGTAGCACCAGGTCTTTATGGGTTAATGTTAAAAGTGTGTTGCCTTACAAGGCTTGCTTTCACCATATATTAGCTAACCTCAAAAGGGTTAAAGAAAATGAATTTAAGGTGGTAAATGCCACACAGCAGTCACAGGTGTCTGGTCATCATGTATCATTTTGAGAGCACATGTGGCTTTTCTGAGCCACCTGTAGCACAAACACCTTATTGATGTGTTACGATATGATATTCATCCATCACTCAGGTAGATGATTTACTTCTCAGTAGTGAGATTGTGGCTTAGTTTGTGGTGTTTGTGTTTGTCTGTAATTAACATACTGCAGAATTTAAGCCAAATTGCGCATTTTCACTAAGTTAATGTTATGACAATGCAAATCCAAAAGAGGGTGGTAGAGGTCTGATTTATTTTTTTTCTTTGTTTGGCTTTTTTCTTTGTCGGTTCTCCTGGTATTCTGTGGTATTACCTCATCTTATCTTATCTTATCAAGATGTAGCATGTTTTAAACACTGTTGACCTAGACTGGGAACTGTGGTTTAACTTCCCATAACAAAAAATTCTATTACAATGCTAATGGAATTTGAGGCACCTCTGCCAACTAACTATTTTAAACATGACCAGTTGTAATAAATGGTCCTTTCCTTTAATCTATAACATGGGAATGCTGAAGCCCAAATTCACCATAGTTGGCTGTTCCTTGAAGTCAGGAAACAACTATGATGCATGTAATTTATCACCTACAAATGACAAATTGCACCATTGATTAGGAATTTGGAGTCCTAAACAGCTAAATCCCATAAAGTCAAGCACAGTTTTTGTTGCTATGGAGACACATAGTTGAGCTTGGAAACACTAAAAGTCAGGTGTGATACACAATATGGAAGTGACGTGAGAATAAGCGATAATTAGTTTCCGTGAAGAGAGGTAAGTGGGATAGGTGGATAGATGCAAAAAGGAGGGGAGTAGGTGAGAAGAAAGAAAGTGATAAAGAAAGATATGTTATCACATTGTTATATGTAAAGGAACAAAAGTGGAACCTTGTTACTGTGACTCACAAGGAGAAATAAGGGTGGAGCCTGAATGTGTATGTAAAGGAAAAAAAGAATGAAAATATGAAAGAAACATTCAGAAAAGTGTGATACATGAATCCTAGCACCAAGAAAGATAAGAGCTTAAGAAATGAAGAGTCTAGTCAGTGCTAAAAGTACTGAAGTCACATGGTTGGACAAATCAATTCATGTTGTATTTGTTTAGCTAAGTCCATCCTATAAATATTTCTCACAGACTTTTTTGTGACGTTAATACTTTTAGCACCAAAATGTTCAAATATAATGGACATTAAATCCAGGATCCACTTTGATAGGCTAAGACAGAGCCAAAGGCAGACAGAGACAGACGAATGGGGAGAAGGGAGGACAAAATAGACAAAAGGTATGAAGAGAGATGTAATAACTTATGAATGTTAGCCTAAAGCCGAGGAGATCAAGTTCACAGCAGGAAGGGAAGAGCCACATCAGCGCATGAAAAATAGATATAAAAACTGAGTAAAAGGCTGCACCAGAAATAGAGAGATACATTTAGAAATCTTTTTGACCTATTGGGTCATTGACATCACTTTCAGCCCATCTGCTGCCAATTCTCAGAGATTTACCCTAAAGCCATCCAGCCATGAGGTTCTACTGAAATCCTAAATGATTAAATTGCATTACATATAGTAAAGCATTTATTTCAGGAAACAGCTTTCAATTATACAAACCTTCACAAATTAATTCCTGTCTATATACTGAGCTTATTTGGTAATGATTTCATTTGCAATGCAACAGGTTGCTCTGGCTGTTCTCTTTACACTGTCCGTTCTCCAAAGGCTACAATTTGTTAAGGAGCAGCTGGCAAATGTGAATTAGAATCTACACTGTAAGAACAGAAGAGCTATTAAAATAATTTATAGAACAAATCTGCCTAAAGAAATAACGAAGAATAATAGGAGAAGACAGGCACGCTAAAAGAAAGCAAGGGAGAGGGAGTTCGATGTGAGTCTCCCTCTCTCTCCCTCTCTCACTTCTCCTTCCCACACACATTCATTTCACACAAACACACACACACATACACACACACACACACATACACACTGTGGTTCTAGTCACTCTGGGAGCAGAGCACAGTAGCGGGGGCAGTCAACACAGAAAAGGCAGCGCAGCACTGAGGTGAGCTCAAGAATTTTTCTAGTCTATAGTTGCTTTATGTTTAACCTCTGTCAGATTAGATGTACACTTCACTGTACAATCAAAGAAACTGTATATTTCCTCATTTGTGATAATGTTATGTATTTAGAAAAATATGAAGTATTCAACAAACTATTTCAATGAAAAACAGTAAATATGAAGCAAATTTATGCATTATGGGGGTCATTATTTTTAGAGTTGTAATTCATTGTCTGTGAATGAAAGGCAAAATGAAAGGAAAAGATGTGAAAGAATCCTTTTGCAGCGTTTGAATGACAGACTCAGGTATAAACAGAGGCACACCCCTCGAAACAGTAGAGTTCCCAGGAGGTTTTTCAGCTGAGCTGCTGACAAAATGTAATAGATGGTTTTATGAAAGTGTTTAACTAGTGACTGACTCAGTTCTGAAGCTGGAGTTCATATGTGAACACTGCACAATGACAAATATACAAAGGGGTCATGCAATCAGTTCAGAAAATGAGGAAGTGAGATTATTCTGTGTTTGCATGTGAATGTGTGTGTGAGTAATGAAACTAAAGCCCAAATTAATCTTTTACCTGTTAATGTATTTGGGTCACTCTGAGGTTCTTCATTTGAGATCCAATTTTTACGTTCTACTAATATAATACACACATGAAGCAGAATTAGTCACAAATAAATTAATTGTATGTTTTCACTGCTGTAATTCCCTTGAAGTGTCATACTATTAAATATAAATCATTAATTTTGCTAATTTTATTATGTATGCATGTTAATGTATGCTTTAATTGTTTCACAGTATGAATATCCAAGGTAAACCATATGATAATATTGTTTCCTCACTTCAATACCAGTAGCACAGAAAAAACAATATCCAGTCTTAAACAAAGGTTACAGCAGAATTCATTATCACATCTGGAAAATGTGTTGATTGACTGCTGTGACATTTTTCTTTGTTGAAAACATTATGTCTCTAATTATGTGAGGCTTTTACATGCTCAATTGTAATGAAAAACTATTAATGGAAGTTAATATATGACTATTTTATGTCACCTGGAAATTCAACTGCGGATTATTTTTCTTTCTGCGTACTGTTTTCTGAAACAACAAACACTTCTTTGATTAAAGAGATCAAAACAAATATCTGGAGGAGTAATACTGGATAGTGAGATAAAAATACTTTATATCATAGGAAAGTAAAGACAGTGAGAAACAGAAGTGAATCTGCTGTAGGTCACAATATACTGACAGGTCGAGAGTTATGTGTCGTAACCTGGTCAGGAAGTGCTTGGCAGTTCAGCATCTACCTTGAAAGTAGAACTGTAAGATGCAACAGTTTTTTTTATTTCCTAATGGCTGTGTATCTGCCTACATGTTTAAAGTTAAAGTGTTTCAGACACATTTATGTGGAAGCTGAAATGTTGACATAACAGATATGTGGTGAGGTCAACACTGCCTGGGAGCAACTGAGGACAATTCATTACTTGATATGTAACATGTGTGTATGTGTGTCTGCCATTCACTTCATGCTGTTAGTGTCTATACATATTTTATGAGTGTTTTCCCCGACATGTGCTTGTGCCTGTCACTCAGTGTGTTTAATTTTCATGTTTTGTCAAGATCCACAGTATCCCTCCAATGTTCAGAACACCTTTATGTTGCTGAGCAACCGACCATCCCAGAACATTTCCCTCTCACCCAACTCTCTTTCTGGGCATCTCTTTCAAAAGCAAATACAAACACGAAAATACACACATAGAGACTCCTACAGTCACACACACG